>JAOVVI020010277.1:0-11702 GCA_028571085.2 Nepenthes alata
AGTTTCGCTAATTCAGCTAACAGAAAATATTTAGCATAGGTTAATCTAAATAAATAGAACAAGTACACATTAACAATCCTCCCCCCCCCCCCCCCCCCCCCCCCAAAAAAAAGGAATACGATAATTGATTTTGTGATTTATTCACATGTTAACATGCTTGTTTTTAGTTTATTTGGGTAAGATAAGCTTGTTGATGTGTGTTAGCCTTATCAATATCTAGTCATGGAATGCCTATGTGGTTCAGTTAGAAGTAACCTTGCTCCTAGGTCTGAAGTCATCTGCAAGCCTCGGTGAAGTGTTTTAGTTACCTAGTTATGCCTCCATTAAAGCACCATTGTTGGCATACTGCTGCCATATGTGGTCATTAGTGTCCAATGTCCAGTCATTCAAATAGATGTATTTCTGAACTTGACTGGAGGTTTTACCTGTTGTAGTGAAATATGGGTTTGAATTGGTAATGTTGATCATATAAATGACCGTCTAATGCAAATGATAACATAAGGCATATTAGGTACACTTGGTGTCAGAGCTGCTCAGCAGAGGGTAAATACCTTTAATTGCCTAATATGGTGTTAGCCTGTTTTTAATGTTTGAAGCATTCATCTGGTTTGGTCTAGATGTTTTTAAAATGAACAGATAGAACTCCTTGTTATGGATGAGTGACAATAAATGAGTCATATTGCTTGTCAGGGGGTAATACCTTATGTCTATGATTCTACGAACTTATCTGTGTCGGAGTGGGATATTTGCATTTGATACTCAATGTCTGCATGTATGTCCTGATGTTTGAAAATTTTAGTCCAGAAAACTGAGTTCTTTGTTATTTTTCATCTTATGAGGTTGTTAGAAATGTCTAGGTAATTTTAATTCAGAAAACTGAGTTCTTTCTTGTTTTTCATCTTATGCGGTTGTTAGAAATGTCTAGGTAATTGCATTCTGAAGTTACAAAGTTTCAGAAATCTAGAAGTTTTTGTAATTCGACTTTCACTATTTCAAAAACTTTCTTGGTAATGGGTCCAATACATGTACACTTCTGTCAAAAAAGGTGTAACTACAATGTTACTGAACAGATGCAAAGAGGTATATTGTTATTTGTTTCGAAGTTTATCCTGCATGGTTTTGCTATAGATACTTTTGCTATCCCATATTCAATGAATACCTTTCTTTTTATAGGCTGACCCAAATTGAATGTCCATTTCCGTGTATTAAAACATTGTTAAATTCGTATTCCCTTTTTGCCCTTATGTAATTATTACCTTTTGTTTCTTGAAAAGAAAAGATGTGACTCCATCTATGACTTTTGAATTGCATATGTAAGGCAAAATCAGAGACATATAACTCTTATACTCTTTACTAAAAATTTGTCATCAGCAACTAGGGCAATAAATTTTGAAAGGATGGGGTAATATTGAACTGAACTGGGCTCACGTCCAAGAAAATATGTTGAACTTCCATATCTTATAGGTGGTGGCAGTTTTCCCATCCATACATGGCTATTCTGCTGATTATTTACTCCCAATATATTTTCTCATGTCAAATATTCCTGTTTAGTGAATGATTCTGTATGAAAATTGCAATTGCATTAATTGTTTAAATATTAAAGTCTGTAAGTATTTCATTCTAAATTTTATTTTTTTAGTGTTAAATATATGTGAGAAGAAAGCTATGAGCAAATTATTATTGATAAAGTTGTTCAGTAGGAGGATGTAATAGACTAATATATTGTTGTCTCATTTTCTTTTCAAGAGCATTTTTATGCATAATGGTCTTGAGTCTTGTGACATCTGGTATATCTTTTATCTAAGTCAGCTCACAAATGAAGAGCCAATGTCTTTTTCAATGGGCCTGTGCATCCTTTCCTTCTTTGATTGGACAGTGTACTAGCAGCTACTGCTTGATGATGTTGCTGCGATCATTCTTTCTTTTAATGATCATCAGTTTTGACCATTCTTTCTTTTCCCTGTTGTTTGACTTCAGCTGCTTGTATAACATGTCTCCTTGTAGTAGCTGTATGTTGGGTATGGATGCATTCTTTATCCCCTGTTTTCAACTAATTATTCAAGCTTGATATGCTGTAGGGTTCAAGTGATATTGATCAATTAGGAAAAATCTTTGCAGCTTTTGGAACTCCGAAGCCTTCTCAGTGGCTTGATATGGTGTACCTTCCTGATTATGTGGAGTACCAGTATGTGCCTGCTCCTCCACTACGTTCATTGTTCCCAATGGCTAGTGATGATGCTTTGGATTTGTTATCCAAGATGTTTACATATGATCCAAGAGCTAGAATTTCGGCACAACAGGCATTAGAGCACAGGCATGTCTCAGGAAACAATATATTCAGTCTACATTCATATTTTGTTCTTTGCTATTATCTCTATCCCTTCCTTCTATGCAGCCTTCGCTCTCTTTTCTGCATCCTTACCTCTTTTGTAAAGTTTTGTATTCTGCATGTTTAGGTACTTCACGTCTCCTCCTGCACCTACAAATCCAGCTTCCTTACCAAGACCCTCACGCAAGGGCGAATCCCTTAATTCCAAGGTTCCAGATTTCAATTCACAAGATGGTCCTACTGTATTGTCTCCCCCAAGAAAACTGAGGAGAGTGATGCCAAATCAAAGTGATGAAAATCAAGAAAATGTTCACCGCTCCCGTAAATTTGTTGATCACGAGAATGAAAGTAGGCTAACAGCTGACGAAAGTTCTAGCAGGAGTCATACCATACCAATGTCAATTGACTTTTCCATCTTTGGATCAAGACCTCCTCCTAGACCAACTATTAACAGGTAAGCAAATGTTAGCAGCAGTTGAGTATGCTAGACTTAATGACAATTCATAAGGTTTTATAGTATCTGCCTTTTCATTCTCGTTTACTTTCTGGGGGTCCAGTGGTCCATTCATGGGCATGCTGGTTTGGTCACTGGAATGCCAATTTGAGTGGCAAATGCTAGTGGTTGTAATATCTTTCTTTTCGGTGTGGTTGCAATAAAAGCATGCCTTTTAACCCAACAGTAATTTTGGGAGACAAGGTGCCATGACTAACAACCAAGTTTTGTGAAACATTTAGGAATTTGCTGGGCTCAGTTGGAGTGTGTGACTTGTGATTAGAAATTCATGCTGCATTTTCACACAAATTGCTTTTGTTTATAGCATGGAAGGAAATACTAGCTGATTTTGATATTTCCAATACCAAGAAAGAATTGCGATATGTCTCTATATCGAAAATATATATACCACTGATGTTCTCTCTGTTTAGTGTCCGACCGTCGAACCACTCAATTTGTTCCTTTCCTCAAATTCAACAATTAAAATATACCTAAATTTTAATTTCTCAATTTTAACTCCAACTTGTGTTGTATAATTGTATTTTCATGATGATATTTGTTGTTCATTATAGAGTTTGTTGTCTTGTTACTTACTAGTGAATGATTGGTTATCAAATGTTGAATCCATTTAATAAAATCGACTAAAATCATTCAAATATCTAAAATATGATTAAATTGGTTAGTGTATAACTATATACCCGTCTTTATTGATCTCGAGATTTTCATATTGCCCAGTATGGCTCCTATTGATGCCGATGTTTTGATCCAAGATCTAGAGTATGCGCACATTATAATTCCATCTTTCTAAGTGTTTCTCTTATACCATAAACGTGGGTGTGATATGTGGATCTTTGAGAGCTTGTGATTCGTGTTATTGCCTCATTATAGCGGAAATTTAAAGGAAACAAATTATGATGCATGGAAATGGTACAGTGATTTGTGAAAAACTTGATCAAAATTGGGAAGCTCTTTCAATGTGCTGAGATTGATGAAGCTCCTGCTATAGTGCTTTCTTAAATAAATGCATGCTAGATTCTGGGAGGTATTTACATCGTGTGCTAGTTAATTTCTCGGAGTTTCCCATTATGTTCTGCAAACTAAGGGAAAATATACAAGGTATTCTTCATTGTAATGGTCATTCATAACATCTGACTGAGATCATTGTCCAGAAAAGATTGCCTAGTAATCAGTTGTTGAGCTGTTAGCATAGTGTGGCATTTTGAATAACAAATTACTCAGTTATCAAGGAATTATTTTTGTGTACTTCTTTGTTTTGAGGGATTATTTTGTGTTTTCCCAGTTCTCTTCTGTTGGTTTTGGAGTGTACTTAAATGTTATTGCCAATCAAAGGAGGTGGAAAAAGTAGAGAACAGTGTACGGAATAATCAAGTTGGATCTGGAAAACATTGTGCAAGAAAATAGTAGAACTTTGATTTTACTGTGTTTGGACTAATACAGTGTCCTATAAGAAAGTTGCTTGGAAAGACTTTCATTGTAGGGTTAAACAACAACTTGAGCTGGAATTTATCCCATTTATCATGCACTCAAGCACACTATTACACACACTATTAGCATCTGACAATGAGAGGACTGACAATCACATACTATCAGCATCTGATATTGAGAGGACCTAGTAGCAGAACTCTTCAACTTTGGCATGCAGAAACATGAAGGAAAGTGACGACAGATTTTTTAGTAAATTGCTGGTTGAAGGATTGTCACGAGTGTAATATTCCTTATGAGAATTATAGGAGAAATTCCATCTTCATGAAAGATAGATCTAATTGAGGGTGGACTATCTCAAGATAACTTTGTGGGTTAACCATCTTGCCTCTCCCGGGTTTGATCCCCACTTAGCAGAACTTTTCAACTTTTGACATGCAGACACATGAAAGTGACAACATATATTACTTAGTAAATTGCTGGCTAAAGGTCTGTCACAAGTGTAACAGAACTTATGAGAATTATATGAGGAATTGCATTTTCATAAAAGGTAGATCTAATTGAGGGTGGACTATCTCAAGGTAACTGTGTGGGTACCATCTTACCTTTCTCTACGTTTGATCCCCACTAACTCACCTTCACACACTGCCAGCATATGACAATTAGAGGACCTAGTAGCAGAACTCTTCATCTTGTGGGATGCAGACACACAAAAGCAAGTGACGACAGGTATTATTTTGTAAATTCTTGGCTAAACTATTGTCTCAAGTGTAACATTCTTTATGAGAATTATGTGAGAGTTTCTTTTTTCATGGTAGATAGATTTGATTGAGGGTGGACTGTCTCAAGGTAACTTTGTGGGCTAACCATCTTACCTCCCTTTATGGGTTTGATCCCCACCAACTCACCCTCTCTCTATCTTACCTATCCCCCCATCAAAACAGAGAAAATACTAAATAACTAAATTTCTTCTCAGAGAATACTGAAATATTTTCTTTAAACTGTTAACATGAAAGTTCTGGAGATAAAATTTGTCAGATCATGATATGCTCTATGTCTCCATGTAAGTTGGTCGGCCTAGTTTTACTCTTCCATTTAGTCCTACAACGTTTTGAAAAAAAATATTTTCATGCTATTATCATATTTATATAAATATATGTCAGCTTGTTTTTATTGTGAGTGCCACAATTGTTTTTACCTACTGACTCTTTTTAATTTGTTATTGTTCAATGGTTACCATGAGAAATGGTGCCAAATATATACCTTGGTTTTTTCAATGAGTACACGTATTTTGATGCAAAATTGGAAGATAGTTCGATGGATGTTTGAAGTGGGAGTGAAATAATTTTTTGCTGTTATCTTTTGATGATGATGGTTGATTGAGTGGAGAAATATTCAGTTGCATCTTTAGAGTTGCAAAAGGTTTCCTTTTTGACCAAGCCTAGTATGGGTGACATGCAATTTTGATGTGGATGGTTCAATGTGCCTGGGCTTTTCTTTTAAGTTCTGACTCATTTCTTTTGCTTTCCCTACCTCTCCAATAAACAAGTATGCAAGCAGAAAAGACATGGTGATCCACGGATGCCATTATTCTCTATTAGTTTGATCTTATTGTTTGAACTTCAAAATACAATGGGATGAAGTATTTTTTGCAATTGGCAGTGAGAGAAATCAGAGAAGCTAGCTAAAAGGACTGATAGACATAACGCCAAAAAGAAATGAGATCAGTCCTTACAAAACTTGTATGATGTGATATCACATTATAAACAAACCAGAAAGATTAATTGTTAAGGCTAATTACATCTAGTCTACAAGCATTTTTTTACCCTTTTGCCATATGGAAAATATAATGCTGTGATAATTAAGAAAATGGTGGAGGGATCTGAGTAGAAATAGATTTAGAAATATATGAAGTTGTGGCCATTGATGTAATTAGTGAAGTGCCAAGATTGTTTTGAGAGATTTGATGCCTCAAATGTAGTGTGGAAGAATGATCTTATTGGGGGTAATGGGTAATAGGAGGGGAAGGGTAGGACTCAAAAAAAAAAAAAAAAAACTTAAGTAGAAAAACAAAGACATATTAAACTACAGCTATCAGAGGATTTTGCCTTGAATTGAGTGGAACACTGGAAGAGTATTACATAAAACTTTGTTAGTCATGTAATGGTTTAAACTGCTACAGATAATTTTTTATTTTAGTTTTAAGTGTTACACATAAGATTATGATTGTTTGTTGTTTTGAGATACTTGTCAGTAACTGAAGTAGATGGGCTGCAGACCCTCAGTGGAGTCCTAGTTGCCATCTTTAAGGACTTTGACTACCATAGTAATTTCAAAAACTATATTTGATTCTCTACCTTTGTTTTTACCGTCTTGAAAATCTTCTGTGTGATCCAAATTCTTGACTAGCTTAATAAAAGAGATTGAAAGATTAGTCATGGTAATCAATAGATCCTTTGCTGGTAGCACAAGCTGGAAAGTGTTAGAAATTTATTCTGAGATACTATATACAGAGAGTAAGACCAATATTTATTTCATTTCACAGTATTTGTTCCTTTTGGAGCTGATTGGATAAGGGAAGCCAAGTTTGATTTATTTAAAGGTGAAAAAATTGAAATACCTTACTCCATTTCTGGATTTTTCGGCAAGGAAGAAATTTGGCTGCTTTTCAAGATGCAGGTGCCCCAATCAACTTGTTAATATGGTTTGGAATTGAACATTTCTGGTTTTCTATTTTCTTCTAGATTTTATTAGTAGTAGCTATAGTATGTAGTCTCTTTGGTGTACACTACATATGTAAATAGTTGGCATTTCCTCTGGTCTCCTTTTATTGAAATTGATTTACCTATCAAAAAGAAAATCTCTAGTTTGGTAATGGAAAGAGATTTCAATTATGGAATGCAAAATACTCGTGCTGATTTCGGATATGCTTGTCTGACAGATGGCTTAAAATCTACAGAAACTTTTCTTTATTCATTCTAGAATCATCGTACAACAATAGCTTGCCGAGTTAATTTTATTAAAGATTAAAATATCGATATGAGTTATAAGCTATTCTTTATTTGAGTTCATTTTTTAAATTAATCGATCAATTATAATGCAAGATAAGATTTTCTCTGGCTTGAGATTTTAAGTTCAAAATTATCTTTGTTTAGGATAGTAAGTGATTTTTATCCTTATTGAAAAAAAAAAAAGGATTTTAGAACTTCTTGCATATTCAAAAACTAGGCTAAATTATGGATTCCAAGGCCAAAAAGGTTGTATTGCCATTGAAAGGTGTTCGAAGAAGGATTTGGTCCTCCAAGTGGGAAAGGCTTGGTGTTCTTTTTGTTTAAGTGGTGAAAGGATGAACATATCTTTCTCTCATAACCATCACAATTTGAGATATAATGCATCTGTTTCATGCTTCACCATCTTCTCTACTAGAAGTAGTGACTCTATGCAAATGTTGTTGAACTGGTTTAGAATGACAAGATCTGTAAATGGATGCCATAAAGATAAGAAAAAGTTCTTATGATGGTCTGATACTTCAGCTATTATCAATGTCTCAGGCTTTTAGCTTGTTTGAAACCAGTAAATTTTATTTCGCTTGTTCATGATTGGCTTCCCTCTTTTGATTAGTTGGCCCTTGTCTTGCAATCTTTGAAGTCCTTGCTGACACCCTCGTAATTAGCTGGCTATGAAATGAGCATTGCACAGCTGATTTTATTTAAACTCAACTGCATCCCTTTTTTGCTTTTATATTTTTCCCTCAACTACAGCCATGCTTGTCGTATACTGAACTTTTTTTGTCCTCCTTCCGAGTATTGTAGCATGTTGAGCTCAATATTCTAAGGATGTCAAGTGAATTGTTTCATAAAAAATTTGCATATCTTCCTCCTTTCGACACAAGCATGATATTAGAAAACCAGGACCTTTCGGCAAGGGATGCATAAACTTTGTAGGATTTAACATCTCACAATACTTCATGACCATCGTGACACATTCTCCAGTGGTGCAAGACACTGTTTCTTGATTCTGGTTATTGTGACATTATGCAAACAAGCTTGTTAATGATTTAGAAGATTCTTGAGAATCTGCACAGAAATGCTGCTAATGTTGAAAATTTTGCTGAGTTCATGTTGCAATATGTTTTCTCTGTGAAAGATGGTGGTGCCTAATAAATCTACACTCAACTCTTCTACAGTAAGAACCCTCTGAAATAAAGGTTGGTATGTTGATTCATACTTTTTTGCTACCCAATTTTCATGAGCAGTATCATCTTTGTCTTATTTATTCTATATTTTTAGATTCTAGCCACATTAGAAGTTGCCTTCTGTTTCCAACAAAAAGAAAATGTCTCCTGTCAAAGCTTTAAAATCAAAATCACATAGACTAGGCAAATGGGAATCTGGATTTTGGATAATCAAAGTTTCCAAGGCTAAATCAAGATTTTGAATTCTGGTTAGTGGGGTTTAATATGAAGGTTTTGGGATTTCAATGAGATTCTGTGGTGGATGGAAGTCAAGGGTCAACTTAGAGCATGAGAAATTGTAGTTGCAGGGAATTAGTGGTGCAACACACACGCGCGGGCAGATTCTGTGATCTTGGGTAGAGTTGACAATAGAACATAAGGATGACATGGATATATTCTAGATTGAAAATGTGAAGATAATGTTGTGGAGGTGTAGTGGAATAAGAATTCTATTAGCACGTGATTGGGGAGATAGCTTGGTTAGCTACTCCCTTCATCGTTTATTTGATGCGTGCCTTGACTCCCTTCTCAGGGGTGCTCTTTCCATAGGGTCCAAGCATTTTCTTTCACCTTATAACTCATATGTACCAAAATCCCTAGCCTAGTTTATACTCCCAACTTTGCCCTTATATTATTGTAGAGAGGTTGTGAGTTTGGAGCCATACCTTTTAAATCACAATGGAATAATCTTACCATTGTGTTAAGGCTCACTTTTTCAAGTATGTAATACTATGTATAAGTATATATGTTGTTAGGGCTTTACATCTTGGGTATGATTCTATTGGGCTTTATATGTTAGTAATACCATTGATACTAATACTATGTATTTATGCTATTAGGGCTTTATTTGTTAATAATGAGATATTTATCAAATTGCACATGGATTCTATTATGCATTGGATTTAAAGGGTTTAGTAAATTTTTGCATGAAAAAAATTATATGGCAACATTGATCACTTTGAGAATATCCATGTGGAAATAAAAATGAGTCAAATATTATAATTTTAGAGTTTGTTATGTGTTCTGATTTTCTGGTATTAGACATTGAAGAATAATAATTAATACTGAAGCGCCTTTGGGAGTGGATCAAATAAAAGAGGTAACCCTTTTTTTTTCTGCGCATTCTTAGGGTGAGATATGGATTGTCTTGTAAGGATTGTAAAATTATTCCTGGAGTAAGTTTAATTCCATGTTTAGCTTCTTATTTTATATATTTTAAGGAAAAGAAAGCCTGATACATTGTGTAAAAGAACAAGATGATGGAACTTTGAGAAAGAGGGGATAGTTGAATTTAGAAATAATGGGACAAAATAAAGTACCTGGATAGGTGGAAGAGTATGAAGACACTGACATTTGATGGAATTAATAGCTAGTAATAGTTAAACATATAGCAAAAGAAGTTTAGGAAATCTAAAACTGGAGCTAATGTTATTAAGGAGGTAATGGTGAAATGTGGCTATGTGATGGGAGAATACGGGCAAATTGGTAACTTATATATCTAAAGGTTACTGCAAAAGGTTGGTAAGGATCCTGAAATTATAGTTTACACAAACTATAGACATAGAGTCTTTATGCTTTAGTTGTGGATAGATTTATTAAACTAGAAATGCATGTATTCAATACTAGGATTCTTAGGATGCTTTAGAATCCAAGTGTTGAATATACGTAAGAGTAAGTGGAGGTTTAGCCCTTCTCTTCTCAGTAGCATAATAAAACAAGTTAAAATTGAATATCTATAAAATTCTTAAAGCATAATTGTTTTAAGAAAATGAAGAAACTGTTTGTCTAATGCATAGGGCTGAAGGCGGCATTTTAAAAATGGAGAAATGCTGCTGGAGTGTTATATATCTGAAATACCTTCAGAATTAAAGTGAAATTTATCTGGACTGTAAGGCCAGCTAGTGCCTTATGGATGTTGTTTTGTTAGGAAACTGGACCATATGCAGACATAATAATAGTTGAAATGAGAATGTTAACAAAGATGTGTGCTGTAATTCATAAGGGGAAATAACTGTTGAAAGTAGCATAGCGAGCAAAAGTAGGACCATAGAAGATGGGGTGGAAGAAAAGTGTTTTTAAGATGGTGGGGAGCTCAAAACTTGCTCCTGGAATTCGATTGGTGAGATATAATGATTTGGTTGAGTTTGGAGGGATGTGAGTGACAGTGATTGGTTTATGAAGTCTTGGAGTTATGAAGTCTTGGTGAGATATAATCCATTGTTTTTCTGATGTTGATATTGATTTTTTTTTTTATGACAATACAAAAGTCAATGGAAAGATTGTGACCAAGGCAAATTGAAGTGTTGTAAGTACATAGTTGAAGAGTTGCATTGACTCTAAAATTTGAATTTGGAAAGTCATAACCTGCATCAACTCGTGTCATATGGTTAAAAATGATGCAATATAAAGATATATGGCTGCTTTTTTCTTTTGTTTACATTTTTGGGGTTTGATTGGTTTTATTTAATGATGTAGAGATGAAGATGGCTAATTTTGTTAATGGAGTTGTAATTGCAGTGCTTGAATATATGTAATTGCCATGTCACTCTCGAAGTGAGCAATTTGACGGAATCACCTTTTTCAGGATGAAGTTTGAGATTGAAATTCCTTGAGGATGATCAATTTCTGACCCTCTGAAGCTTTCTAAGCATGGTTTTCCAGTTTTTTTTTTTTCTTTTTGTTTATTTTGTTATGTAATGGAGATATCTATCAAAGAAAAGATATATCTTACTATTCATAATCCAAGCAACAGAAAAAAGACTCTGAGATGTCAAATTACCGAATGCTGTTTCAGTGCCTATTACCAAGCTAGTAAGACAAGAGCTGTGGCATGTCATCCTGTATGCAAATTTTCCTTTCTATGCGCTCTGTTCATGACAAATGAATGACTATTTTTTTTTAAATCTCATCTGTTCCCCTTCATTTTGTTCACTGTTTTATGTAATTTCTCTTATCTTGCAGTACTGACAGAACTCATCTAAAGCGAAAATTGGACCTTGAGTTTCAAAACCCAGAACAAGAATAACCTCATCTTACAACCTGCTCTCAGGTACCCTCTTCGTTGAAGATTTATAATTTGCTGCTCAACACTTTCAAGGTATGCCTTTGGTGCAATTGGAAGTTTGGTGTGCCTTGTAAATTGTTTGAGCTGTTTCGCGGCCTAAGACAGCGTCAGTATTTCTTAATATAGCACGAGTCAATTT
>JAOVVI020010278.1:0-13158 GCA_028571085.2 Nepenthes alata
GTCAGTAAAGGAGATAGAAGTAGTATGTAAGTTTGAGGATATATTTTCCAAAGAATTGTTTGGGTTGTCGTCGCACCAGAAGATAGAGTTTGAAATTGAGCTTATGCTAGGATCGGAACCTATATAAAAAATGCCCCACAGAATAGCGCTTGCTGAGTTAAAGGAATTAACGCTACAACTAGAGGAATTACTAAGTAAGGCTTCATTAGATCGAGTGTGTCCCCCTAGGGTGCGCCGGTCTTATTTGTAAAGAAGAAGGGTGGGACCTAGTGCTTATGTATGGATTATCGGGAGTTAAATAAAATCACAATTAAAAATAAATATCCCTTGCCATGGATCAATAATCTCTTTCACCAGTTGTAAAGAGTTAGTGTGTTTCCAACAATTAACCTTCGATCAGGCTATTATTAGTTGCGAATTAAATAGGAGGATGTGGCAAAAACTGCATTCCGGACGAGATATGGCCACTACGAGTCTATAGTAATGCCGTTCGATTTTATAAATGCTCTGGCTGCTTTAATAAATTTGATGAACCGAGTCTTTCGGTCCTATTTGGATAAATTTATTATAATTTTTATTGATGATATCCTTATTTATTCTAAGAGTCAAAAAGAGCTTGAGATGCATTTGAGGATCATGCTCCAAACTCTTCGAGAGCATCTATTATTCACAAAGCTAAATAAATGTGAATTTTTGTTGGAGGAAGTGGGATTCTTGGGCCATATCATTTCTAAGGATGAATTTTTTGTCGATCCAAACAAGATTGAAGCTGTAGTAAATTGGAGTCGACTGATGACAGTGACTGAGGTTCAGAGTTTTCTTGGCATGGTCGAATATTATTATAGATTCATGGAGAATTTTTTTCAATTAGCTATACTGCTCACTCAGCTGACAAAGAAGGAGGCTAAATTTGATTGGATCGAGGTATGTGAGCAGAGTTTTCAGAAGCTTAAGGACCGACTTACCTTTGCGCCGATTTTGAGTTTCCTAAAGGATCTAGTGGTTTTGTTGTTTATTTTGATGCGTCTAAAACTGGATTAGACTGTGTCCTAATGCAACATAAAAATGTGGTTTCTTATGGGTCCCGGCAGTTGAAAGCTCACGAAAGGAACTATCCAACCCATGACCTGGAAATAGTTGCCGTAGTTTTTGCATTAAAAATCTGGAGGCATTACCTGTACGATGCAAAATTTCTTATCTATTCTGACTACAAAAATTTAAAATATTTACTTTCACAGAAGAAGTTAAACATTAGACAGAGGCGGTGGATTGAATTTCTAAAGGATTGTGATCATAAAATCTAATACCAACCAGGAAAATCCAATGTTGTTACTGATACTTTAAGTCGCTGATCAAGTTTTGGCAAGATTACACGTCAAGAAAATAGAGATGCTGAATTGTATGAAGCATTGTAATATCCAACGATACGTTAAAGACAACTGAATTGTGAGATCCCGATTCTAGAATATAATAATTATGGAATAATTATGTGGATGAAAATCATGTTTGGGCTTAAGTATAGTAAAAAATTTGGTATCGAAATAAGATGAGGAGAAATGGGCAAAAGCAGAAGGGGTGCTCGAGCATCGCTCAAGCGCCATTTTACGAAAGCGGCTGCCTGATGGCCGCTGGAGGCGAGACGGGGTTGGTGGCAGCCTACGAGGCTGGCACAAGGCAATGCTGGAGCGCTGGCCCAGAGTAAGTCACGTGATCCCCCCCCTTCCTTTTGTTTTAAATGGGAAATTGGATGGGAGAGAGGGGAGATCAGCACCAAGCACGATAGAGGCACGAAGAGGAGGAGGAAGGAGAGAGAAGAGAAGAGAGGAGGGAAAAATCCACCGATCCGATCCGATCCAGGTAAAAATAACGGTCGATCAGGCACAGGCAAGTGTACCTTGTATGCTATTTTCTATTTTTACAGCTTTTATGTATCTCAAAAATGGTATTTATGCTTTAATACTATAGTTCTATATATTTACTATAAATAATACATATTTTCTCTAATTAATTGAACAGATTTTATGCTTACTTGTATATACTGCTATATATGTCTTTGATTTCAAGAAAATACATGTGTTTGGTGTTCGTTTATCATCTGGACTATTTGGCGAAACCCTAAGCACAAAAATGAAGGGATTTAACTATTTTAATCCAAAACTTTTGTTATATAAAATTTAATTCGTAACGAGACACTATCCATGATGTGATTTATATCTGAAAAATTTATATGAATTTATACTGTTAAATTTTTGAGGATTTTTGAAGCTAAATTAAAGGGTTTTAAAATGTTACTATATATTCTGAGACAAATCTAAAGGGTTTCAAACTGTTTCTATATATTCTGAAGTGAAACTAAAAATTATAAACTATTACTGTATGTTCTGAAACTGACTAAAGAGTTATTGTAAAATTCTTACTAACTTCTAAAATTGAAAAGGTTTTCAGTTAAGAAATAAGAAAAAAAATATTTATGATACTGTTAATTAGGATCTGAGACTGATATACAGTGAGGTTAAATTTTCTAGCATACTTTAGAACGTTATGGTGATAATTGAGGATAACTCTATTCATAGAGTTACACGTGGTCCGCCCTTCTTCAGGGCATTAGTTTTTGAGGATAGAATTCAGATGATCCACCATCCTTCGGGAGGTATTAGTACATAACCCACCATCCTTTGGGAGGTATTTGTATATAATCCCACGAGACGGGATACTTGCTAGCATTGAATTATGTGGAGTGAACACAATCTATCCTCAATTATTCATTCCCTCTCTTAGTATGGTCTGCTGGTTGGGTCCTTTATTGATAAAAAAAAAATTATATAATTTATAGAATTGAGACCGATTTCTACTTTTTGAAGCCTATTTTGCCAATTTATTATTAATGAAGTATGATTATACTAATTTTTTTATTTTTAAAATTTGAGAGTTTCTGTTTTCTAACAGTTTTATAACCTTCTACATTATGTTCTATTATAATTTCTATAAATCACTACTTTAGAGTATTTATATTTTAACATGCATCTGTATCCATTTTACTATATTTTGTTATGTATAAAAGCTTTACTGTATACTTGCATGTACCTTGTTAGGTTTCGGCTAACTATTTATTATTATTTTTCCTCCAAATAAGGCTGTAGAACTAGTATAGGACAAGGAGTGATCAATAGCTTAGCCTGAAGACTTCGGAGACCTGAAGCATTTTACAGATCTTAAAAAGAAACTGTTGAATTGTAAAGACCTGATTTTTGATATATGATTTTGTATATGGATCTTATGCATATGGATTCTTATATATAGAATGTATGTGATGCATGTGATAAAATAGAAAATTATGCTTTTGCAGGTTTATAGTTCTGCTTCTGTTATATATTTTTGGGATTCTGTAAAGGTCCTAGATGGCATCTCAATTCTGAATTGTTAGTATAGTGGATAGAAAATATGAAATATAACCCATAGAAAATTATACGGCATCTGTAATCCTGTGTCTAATGTGAGAATTCCTATTGATGGATATTATAATGATATTCTGTATGTTTATAGGTTACAAGTATGAATTGTATTTTTATTTAGCCTAGTTTTAGGAGAGACTCTATCAGTTTTCTCCTAGAACTTTAAGTTATTAATGGGGCTTAGGTTTCTGTTTTCTATAATGATAAAAAATTTTGAGGATAAAAAAAAGTTGTTCCGTCACAATTGGTATCAGAGAATACGAGATGCCTTAGAAATAATCTGAATCATGCGGAAAAGCTTAGGAAATGATCGTGACTGACCGAATAGGTAGGGGTAGACATAGACTGAATAAGTTAGGTTAGAAAATCCTAAGTATTTTAACTTGCATAAGTTAGAATTGACCTGAACTGTGACTTAATAATTAGGTTAATCGATTTTGAATGTAGACTAGGCCTAGACCGATCGATTTAGGTTTAAGGGTTCAAATCAAAATTTTCTATGTTAAAGCAAAATGAACTGGTTAGAATTAGATGGAATATTTAGGCCTTTACCTTAAGAATTTAATTTGAAATGCATTGATTCTAACGCTCCCTCTGAACTGATTACTTGAAATTAGTGATCTTGTGATGTTAGTAATTATAGAAAATAGTAAGACCTTTAGACAAGGGCCTTTTTTGGGGTATTGGTCGACCGCAAGGATGAGGAGAAAAAATTGCTTAGGAGCACCTCAAGAATTTGAATCTAATCAGTGTCGAGTCAGTGATGAATATGATAGTACTAAAATAAGGTCTAAATAGTCGATTTAGTTTGAGATAAATTCAATTGGCCTTGGGGCGAGATTTTCAGGATTGGTATGCCACTAAGGGGGATGCTTACGTTTGGCGATTAGATATGATGGATATGATAGAATTGATGGCTTAAGGATAAGATATAAATCCTATGGATTTCGAAGGTGTTAGCGGTATTAACAATAATCGGATGCTTGAAAGAAGATAAGCTAATATTGTCTCAGATAAGATAAAAGATGAGGGTAACCTTGGGTATGGGTTTCAAGAATAAAAAGACATTGTAGGGAATGTTGTGTTTTGTTATATGGACAAGGATTCTTATTGGAGGAAGTTTTCAAGAGAATGCTTTACTTAGGATAATTTGATTGCATGATAGAGGATTTCCTATGTTCTATCGGGTCAGACATAACGGAAGTCCGGTACCTAAAATTGAGGTTTTGCAGTGCTAGTAAATGTATCGAGGTAATGTCTATCATGGTGGAAAGTAATAACCCCAAATATTGATATCTCAATATATGCATTATTTGGGGATTTTAATCCATATATTGTCTATGTTTCCTAGGTTCATTTGTAATTGGAGAAACTTTGATACAGTGTTTAGAGACGTTCTTTAGTGACAAAGATCTAATTGATTTTCTACTAAGTAGTCTTCTGAGACTGTGTTGAGGCCAATTAAGGATGACAAGAGAATGAGTATATATGTGTTCCAAATTTCAGAATAAAATCTGATGACATCAATCCCTAAGGGGCAACCCTTGTTTGAAGGAATTACAAATTTTGATGTTCGGTTTTGGTTTGTGGATGAATTAACCTTGATAGGATATTAAGATGATCTAGTTGGCAAATTTCCCCAACTAAATCGATAATTTGAAAGGAATAATCTTAATTGTAATTAGGCTCACGTATCAGATAAGTTGCAAAGGAGGAAATGGAACTGATATACTGGTGTTTGCAAGTTATGTAATGAGGTATGTGTTGTAGATAGCGTATTAGGCCATACCTAAAGAGTTATTAAGTGAATGAGGAAATTTGAGGAAACTGTTAAAGAGAATAATTACCTATCTGATTAACAAATAAAGTTACTATTGAGGTTATGTCGAGATCAGAAATGATCTTTGAGGATTTAAGTATAATTGATAAGGATATTTGGTGGACTTTGAAATAATCAGAAGTTAATGATTTAAGGATTGGGAGTCTCTGAGATTGAGATATCCGTAAGACAGATGAAGGATCACTACGAACCGGTCCCGCTATCGGAACAAGTATGGTTATGAAAATATTAAAGGAGAACCCTTGTGATTTTGCTTGAGGTTGATCAAACGGTAAAGCTTTTAGATTTTAGTCAGATTATTGTGAAATTTGAGTGGTCCGACTGGAATGAATAAATTGACTTGACAATAGAGTGATTGTCTCAGTTGTGTTTTATGCAAGTTATAATCAAGAATTTATGAATTTTGCCTCAGAGATGTTGACCTCTTTGAGACTTTTGGGTTCTGCATATCCATTCGAAAGCTGGAATGGTAATGCCTTCAAAAAAGATTTAGATTTCATCATCCTGGCTTAATAAATAATCACCTACAAGTGAAGTGGGGGAGATATTCATAGGATAAAATTGCTCCACCTATAATAAAATTTTTTGTGATGAGATTTTTGAGGATTTAGGGATAATGTTTGGAAGAAATTAAAGACTTGTGAACTTGAAAGTTGAAGGCTGTAATAGGTGGATCTCGGTATAATTCGGGAAGAGTGAATGTTGAGATCAATAGTCGATATCAAAAATTTCCGTTTGGAAAAATGTGGAACTGCCTCGGAGTTATCTCTAATCTAATAATTTTGACGATTAACATGATTACGTTATGGCAGAACCTAAGGACATCACAAGCAAATCAAACTGTTTAAGGATTATAACAATAGGCCTTGATATTGTTGAGGAAACTCTAGGATTATGCTTTCCTGCATTACTGGTGAATCAATATCCTTATGATAAATGAAATGAAGGATTCCTAGTTGGAATTGCCCGTTTATTATTCAAAGTCAGTAATTGAAAGTTTTTGTTGAGAAATTATGGAGGCGGTCTTCGGAGATAGCTATGCCTATTAAATTAAGGATTTGAATGGTTATGTCCTAGTGAAAGTTGTCTTCAGAAATGGTAAGTGGATAAGCTTGCCTACTGGTTATGCAAATGGATTTCGGTGGACACCAGTACTGATAATGAATGCTAAGGGTTTATAAACTTGATGTGCTTTGGTGCCTTAAAGGACATGAGAAAGGAAACTGGTGGGTAGGCTCAATTACTCGAAAAAATAAAATGCCACATTCCTAAGTTGGGAAGTGGAGTTGTGTCCGAAATATTGGGATTATGAAATTTTTAGATAAGAAAACTTTGGTGGGTTCATCTTTGAATAACCCACTAATCATGATTATGGAGGACGTGTTCATGTTTAATCAATGGGCTTATCGGTATGCCAACAAGATCTAAAATTACTCAGTGTAGAAATTTTGAGATTACAAATTGTTAAAACCTTAAAATTTTAGGTAGTGATCTAAAATTGTATCAAATTTATGATGACCGTTATAGTTAAGACTACTTGATCTGTGATGAATTGAAGATCCGTGAGGATTATTTTCGTGTTATGGCTATCTTAAAATCAGTTTTAATCAATATTACTGTGTAAATTAGGTGTTTGAAATGAAAAACGTGTTTGATGGAGATGTCGCTTTGAGGACATGCCAACGAAATGGAGAGAATGTAAGGTATTTCTCCATTGAAATTTAAGTGTGATTCAAGGCTTGTGTTAGAATCTTGACTAAGTTTCATGAGGAATAAAGATATTAGATCAAAAAATGGTGGTGCTGAAATCATAATCAGATGATCTAAACTTGCTGATTTATCAGAGCACACAGCGGAGAAGTAATAAATCTTTACATATAATAAGGTTTAAAGTAACATTAAGAGGAAATGTTCAACCTTGAGGTTTAATATGAAATGAAATAAGGTATTCTACTTGTTTAAGGTTTGAAATTAAGTTAGAAAAGTGGTTAATAAAATATGTTTGTCTTCGAACGTAGTGAATTTGGAATTGGAAAGGACATGTCAACTAATGAGGATCAATGCAATTATGATGTTTATGGTTTTTCTAGGAAAATCGTCTGATTCTAGAAATGATTTAGATATGTTAGGGAGGTTTCTTGATTCTAAAAATTTAAGGATCGTTAAATTTTAAAGACAAAATCTCTATAAGTGGGGGAGAGTGTGAGATCTTAATCCCGGAATATGATAATTATGGAATAATTATGTTGATAAAAATCATGTTTGGGTTTAAATATAGTAAAAAATTTGGTACCAAAGTAAAATGAGACGAAATGGGCCAAAACAGGAGGGCAGCTCGAGCACCGCTCGAGCTCCATTTTACTAAAGCGGCCACCTGATGGACGCTGAAGGCGAGATGGCAGCGCTGGTAGCCTATGAGACTGGCACTTGAGTAGCACTCGAGAGCCATCCGAGGCGAGAAACTACGCAAGGAAGCGCTTGAGCAGCACTCGACGGGCACTCGAGCGCTGGCCCCGAGTAAGTCACGTGATCCCCCTTCCTTTTGTTTTAAATGGGATATTGGATGGGAGAGAAGGGAGATCAACACCGAGCACGACAGAGGCACAAAGAGGAGGAGGATGAAGGAGATAAAAGTGAAGAGATGAGGGGGAAATCCACCGATCTGATTAGATCCGGGTAAAAATAATGATAGATCAGGCATAGGCAAATGTACCTCAGAAGTTATTTTCTATTTTTACAACTTTCCTATATCTCAAAAATGGCATTTATACTTTAAATCTATGGTTCTGCATACTTACTATAAATAATACCTATTTTTTTATTAATCAGATAGATTTCATGCTTACTTGTATAAACTACTATATTTGCCTCTGATTTTATGAAAAAATATGTGTTTGGTGTTTGTTTATCATCCGAACTGTTTGGCAAAACCCTAAACATGAAAATAAAGGGATTTAACTGTTTTAATCCAAAATTGCTGCTATGTAAAAGTTAATCTATAATGAGACACTGTCCATGATGTGATTTATATCTGAAAAATTTATATGGATTTATATTCTTAATTTTCTAAGGATTTCTGAAGTTAAGCTGAAGGGTTTCAAACTATTATTGTATATTCTGAGATAAATCTGAAGGATTTCAAACTATTTTTATATATTCTGAAGTGAAACTAAATGATTACAAACAGTTACTGCACATTCTGAAACTGACTAAAGAGTTATTGTGAAACTTTGACTGACTTCTAAAATTGAAAAGGTTTTTAGTTAAAAATAAAAAAATATTTCTAATACTATTAATTAGGATCTGAGACTGATATACAGTCAGATTAGATTCCTCGGCATGCTTTAAAATGCTATGGTGATAATTGAGGATAATTCTATTCATAGAGTTACACGTGGTCCGCCCTTCCTCAGGGCATTAGTTTTAGAGGGTAGAATTCAAATGATCCACCATCCTTTAGGAGGTATTTGTATATAATCTCACGAGAAGGGATAATCCCACGAGACAGGATACTTGCTGGCTTTGGATTGTGTGGAGTGAACACAATCTATCCTCGATTATTCGTCCCTTCTATTAGTAGGGTTTATTGGTTGGGTCCTTTACTGATAGAAAAGGAATTTTCTATAATTTATAGAATTGAGACCGATTTCTACTTTCTGAAGCCTATTTTACCGATTTATTATTAATGAAGTATGATTACACTGATTTTTAATTTTTAAAATTTGAGTGTTTCTATTTCCTGATAGTTCTATAACCTTCTCCATCATGTTCTGATATGGTTTCTGTAAATCACTACTTTAGAGTATTTATACTTTAACATGCATCTGTATTCATTTTACTGTATTCTATTATGTATGAAAGTTTTACTATATGTCTGCATGTACATTGTTAGGTTTTGACTCACTGTTTTACTATTTTTTTCTCTAGATAAGGCTGTAGAACTAGTACCAAATAAAGAGGAGTGATCAATAGCTTAGCCTGAAGACTTCGGAGACCTAAAGTATTTTGGAGATCTTGAAACGAAATAGTTGAATTGTAAAGACCTGATTTTTGATATATGGTTTTGTATATGGATCTTATGCATATGGATTCTTATATATAGAATATATGTGATGCATGTGATAAAAAAGAAAATTATGCTTCCGCAGGTTTATAGTTCTGCTTTCGCTATATATTTTTTGAATTTTGTAAAGATCCTAGATGGCATTTCAATTCTGAACTGTTAGTATAGTGGATAGAAAATGTGAAATGTAAGCCGTAGAGAATCATACGGCGTCTGTGATCCTGTGTCTGATGTAAAAATTCCAGTTGATGAATATTATGATGATATTTTGTATGTTTACAGGTTACAAGCAATAATTGTATTTCTGTTTAGCCCAATTTTAGAAAAAAATCTATCCTTCTTTTCTAGAACTTTAAGTTATTAATGCGGCTTAGGTTTCTATTTTCTATAATGACAAAAAATTCTGAGGATAAAAAAAATTGTTCCATCATACGAATGTTGTTATTGTATTTTTAAGTGCAGTCAGAGGTCTTACGGAAAATCAAAGATGAGCAAAAGAATGATCCCTTCTTGATGGAGATTACTGGGGACTTAGAAAAAGGACTCCAGTGTTGATTTCAATGTTCATGTCGACGGAGTCCTTAGATTTAATGATCAATTTTGTATACCTGATGATAAAGAGCTTGCGGAAGAGATTATGAAGGAAACCCACCAAACCAGGTACACTATTCACCCTAGGATTAGTAACATGTACTATGGCCTGAGAAAATTATTGTTGTTGAGAAATATGAAGAAGGAAATTGTTACTTTTGTAAGTAAATGACTTATCTGTCAGCAATTGAAAGCCGAGAAGAGGAAACCGGTTGGGTTGTTGCAACCGATGCCCTTCCAAGTTAGAAGTGGGAGGATATTGTAATGGATTTTGTGTCTAGATTGCCAAGAACTCTGAGGAACCACAATGCCATATGGGTTATGATTGGCCGACTGACTAAATCAACCCATTTTTTGGCAATCCGAATGATATATTCTTGGGATCAATTGGCTTGGCTATATATTAATGAGATTGTTAGGTTCCATGGTGTGCTAGCCTTGATTGTATCCGACTGAGATTCAATATTTGTCTCAAAATTTTTAGAAAGCTTACATCGAGAACTGGGTAAAGGATTGAAGTTCAAGGCAGCCTATCACCCCCAGACAGATGGCCAATCGGAGAACATAATTTAACTATTAGAGGACATCTTAAGGGCCTCGTTGTTAGAAATGAAGGTAGCTATTTTCATCATTTAGCTCTGGGGGAGTTTGCTTATAATAACAGTTACCATGCGAGTATTGGTATGGCACCGTTTGAAACTCTATATGTGAGAAAATGTCGATTGCCAATTCATTGGGAAGAAATAGGAGATAGGTGACTTCTTAGTCCGGATATTATCAAGGAGACAACAGAGAAAATTAGGATAAGTCATGAGAATTTAAAGGTAGCTCAAAGCAAACAGAAGAGTTACACAGACAAAAGAAGATTGAAGTTAAAATTTGAAGTCGATGATTTTGTATTCCTAAAAGTATCCTCGTCAAAAGGGACATTTCGATTTGGGGTTAAAGGAAAGTTGAAGTTGAGATTTATTGGACCCTTTGAGATTCTAGAGAAAGTTGGAGAAGTGGCTTACCGGTTAGCCTTGCCGCCAAGCTTGGCCGATGTTCACAATGTGTTTCACTTATCAATCTCCGCAAATATGTCCATGATCCAATGGTAATTAACTTTGTGCCTCTGACTGTTGGAGAAAACCTTTCTTATACCGAAGAGCCGATGCAAATTTTAGACTGGAGGGATTAGGTATTGTGCACAAAGACTTTCCCCCTAGTAAAAGTTTTATGAAAAAATTATTCTGCTGAGAAAGTAACATGGGAGCGTGAAGAAGAGATCCAGAGAAAGTACCCCCAATTATTTCCATGAGGTATATATATATAGCCTTGTTAAATTTTGAGGATAAAATTTTATAAGTAGGGGAGAATTGTAAGGATCAGGTTCCTAGGACTTACCCTCACGACCTTAATGGAAAATCAGCATAGGTCGCAAGTCATCCGGTTAAGGATTGTTGACCGCCTGAATTGAATAGTTGATCAGTTAAGATAGTGACCAGATTAGATGGTTGATCGGATTGGATAATTGACCGGTTAGAGAAGTTGACCGGAAAGGATAGTTGGCCGGTTATGATAGTTGATCGGATTGGATAGATGACCAAAGTAAAAAGTTGACCGGATCGACATGTTGACTAGTTTGGAATGGCCTATCAGCAGGATGGGAATAGAGGCCGGAGTGGCCAAGCCGGAGTAGGTGACCTGTTCCCACCTGCTCCGTTGACTTTTCAAAGTAGGGGATTTGAAAGAAGTATCGGAGTAGGTAACCAATCCCTACCTACTATTACTTACCTCGTTGCCGTTAAATATTGAGTCTGGGGGTTAGGGAGGAGAGTTTAGAAAATATGGAGAAGGGGCAAGAAGGAGAAGAAGGGGAGAAAGAAATTCTAAGCCAGATTGAGTAAGTAAATCTATAGATCAGGCAAGTGTACCCTATACTTTACCTTTGGTTGATATTGAGTCTTGTACAATTCTTTCGGGTATTATTGTTCTAATACTCTTCTATACTAAATTCTACAGATTAAATATCATGATAATTGCTTTCTCATATTTTTTGGAAACATTTCATGCTTCGGTGCATAGACTATGTTTCATATGTTAGATTTCCCTGTTTATCCAATGTTTCATGTTTGCATATTTCTAGAATCTCTCTTTTCTGTTTGAGTTCAAAATTGAAGTAAGGTTTGGTAAATTTCAAGCTTTGGTACACGGAAAAAGTTACCTTACATGTTTATTCAGGCTATTTCTAAATATCAGTTTGCTTATTTGAAAACTTCACCATTGGAAGTTAATATGCAAACTACAGGACCAAAGAAAATTGTATCTGAAATATAGCAAGTAAAACTCTACAGTTTGATATTTGTTATTTGTTATTTGTTATCTAATATATAGTCATTGGATGAAAGAACTTTGTGTAGAGGTTTCCTCTGAAATGTTGTAAAGAATTGAGAAACTGGATCAAGGATATTGGAGTGATAACTCGAGGATTGCCCCTGGGCCACAGGGAAACTTTTGGTGGCAACTTTAGACTATGGACCCATATCCGGGTTAAAGGCATTGTCACCTACCTCTGGGAGTAGAATAAGAGGATCGGCCTTAGATTGTGTGGGATTACACAATCCTTCCTCAATTTGTCCACTCCCATCCAGTCCCTAAAGGTGATTGAATTTTCAGCATGATTTTGAAGGCCTGGTATTTAAGAAGAAAACTAATAACATCAGGAGTTAAAAATGGAAACCGGTACCCATGATAATGTCTTTCGATCATGTTTTATGCCTTATGTTCCTATTCCGTTTCTTTTGATTTTATCTTGAAGTAGTAATTATGCATGTCTTTGCTCATTGTACCTTGCTAAGGAATCCGCTCACTCATCGCTGTTTTTCTTACCTTCAGACAAGCAAGAGTTCATGTCAGATGAGGAAGAGTAGAGTTGGAGGACTACTTAGGCTTTGGAAGCTGATCTGGATTTATCTAGGCTTTAGAGGCCAATCTCGATTCATGAAGCAATTGGTGGATCGATTTTTTATGTATTTTTTGTCATTTTGGAGACACTTTTTTATAAATAAATATACTATGTAAATTAATAGATATTTGTATGCTTTCTCAGTACTTTATGGTTTAAATATTCTGGTTCCTAGTGGCATCTCATATTGTGATGACCCGAGTTTTGGAATATGATAATTGGAAGATAGGTAAGTTAAAATAGGTGAATTGGGTTCAAAAGGCGC
>JAOVVI020010280.1:0-13155 GCA_028571085.2 Nepenthes alata
AAGAAACTTAAAAGTTTTTTGAGTTAGTAGATCAAGAGGAATAAGCTTCAAAAAGCTTAATTGAGAATGGGGAAGAAATTTCTATAGCTCCTACTGAAAGTAGTAGTGACTTGCCTTCCTCCGGTGGGACTACACCATTTGATGGTGATTCATAACAACTTCAACTACAGAGTCAACGCACTAGTATTACTAGTCATCATTTCAAGATTAAAAGGGAAGCTTTCATGGTTACTCTGCATGATGATAATGAGTCCAAAACAGCGCAGGAGACTTTCTCATCTTCTGCAAAAGCTGAATAAATTAAAGCCATGGTGATGAGATGGGGTCAATAAGATCAAATTAAGACTAGGATCTGGTAAATATACCACCAAAGTGAAAAGCCATTGAAAGCAAATGAGTTTTCAATATCTAATGTAAGGCGGATAACACAATTGAAATGTATAAAGCTCACATTGTGGCAAAGAGTTCTGCTGAAGAGAGGGTGCAGACTATAAAGAGACATTCTCACCATTAGTGAAGTTTACCTCTATTTGCCCAATTCTATCAATTGTAACAAAATTAGATTTGGAATTGTTTTAAATGGATGCTAAAACTGCTTTCTTAAATGGAGAACTAGATAAAGAAATTTATATGGACCAACCAATTGGTTTTGTAGCGAAAGGACCAGAGTGCGAAGTATGAAAGCTCAAACAGTTTATTTACGACAAAAAACAATAATCTAGGCAGTGGTATCTTAAATTTCATCGAGCTATTCTCATTAATAGGTTTACGAAGATCGAAGAGGACTATTGTGTCTATGATAGACAATTTGAAAACAATTTTATAACTTTGTCATTATATGTTTATGATAGATTACTAATTGGAAATCAATATGAATTGATAACCGCTACTAAAAAGTGGCTATCTTTAAAATTTTAAATGAAGGCTATGGGTGAGGTAGACTACATTCTAGGAGTAAAGATCCTTAGTGATCAATCAAAGAGACTTCTAAGTATATCTCAAAAGGCCTATATTGGAAAGATTTTTAAATACTTCTAGATATATGACTGCAAGCACATTGATACATCTATACTAAAAGGTAAGAACTCTTGTTAAGATATGTATCATAAAACTCCTAAGACATTGAGAAAATGTCTTATGTTCTCTATGCTAGTGTCATGGGCAGCCTAATGTTTGCAATGATGTATACTTGGCCAAACATATGCTATATAGTTGGCTTGGTCGGTAGATTCCAATCAAACATGGACTTGCTCATTGAAAAGTAGTTGAAAGAGTCTTGACGTACCTTAAAAGAACTCTATAAACTATGTGCTCAGCCATTAGGGTTCATGTTCGGACAATTGAGCTACAGTGACGCTGATTGGGACAGTGACTTAGACGAGCGCAAATCGACTTTTAGATATGCTTTCTTACTTAATTCTAGTACCATCACTTGGAGTAGTAAGAAACAACCTTTCATAGCATTATCAACCAAAAAGGTAGAGTAAGTCGCTCGCTTAACAATTGTTAAGAAGCAATTTAGTTAAGAAGGTTTCATGTCAATCTAGAAATTGGCAAGGATGCTTTAGATTGTGATGATTTATTGCAATAGCATGACATCTCTTGCTTGTGCTAAGGATCCTAAATATTCTGAAAGAACTAAACACATAGATGTACAATATCACTTTATTTGAAATATAATTGTGCATGGAAAATTGGTTCTCAAATACATTTTTATGACTCACATGGTTTTGGACCCTTTGACTAAGTCTATAGCGAAAGATACTTTTATGGCATAAGTGAAAAGTCTAAGATTATGTAAATTGTAATTTTGTAACATATTTTTAATAGATCACAAAATTGGTCCTCCTCTTCTTTTTGTTTTTTATAGAAATAATAATATAATATTATTATTATTATATTATATTATATATAATATTCAACTGGGATATTACATTCTTCCATCCTTATAAAAATTATGTCCTTGAAATTTTTGCACCCCAAACTTCAAACAATCAGAGGCATTCTTCCGAACATCATCTTCATGCTTCCAAGAATTTTCTTCAAAATGCCTTCAGAAATATCTGACCATCCATACCGATCCTCAAATCAGATTGTAAATCTGATCTTCGGCTTCAAATCTCAAATCAAATCTTGTGATTGTCAACCATGTGTCCACACGCTTCTATTTCGCAACTTTGATCGATCATCTGCCTCAGATTATATTCAAAAGCCTCGAAACTGGAATACCTTATAATCTTCTCATCTCTACAACATGCCGACGACCAAATTTTGAAAATGACATCCTGATCAACACGCCATAATCCAACTTCATCAACTCAACCATCATCAGCTCACCCATCATCTACCTCAAATCTTGGCAAGTAATGAACCGTCTTCAACAGCTAATTCGTCTCCATCTAGATGGCCGCCAAATCCTTTGCTATTTAAGGCAAATTGGAAACAAAATCTCAAAAGGCTTCTTCTTATTCTCGGCTTCATCCTTCAAGTACAAGACACATATCACTCGTTACTCTGCTAAGTGGAGAATCTTCAATGCCTCCATCAAACTTGGACCACTTCAGCTCCACTATATCTATTGATGACTTGACTTACTCTAGGGCCTTCATCAAATCAGCTAAGATTATGTTTGATCGCGTCCAGCTTCATGACAACTCATCTAAAGAGGGCTTCATCTCTAATCTTCACAAGGGCTTCTTTCGCAGATAGGAGCTTGGTTCCAAGAGCTTCATCCAATTCGATTTATGCGATGAGAACAAATTGACTTGGTATGAGCTTCTTTATCTTCATCCGCGGTTTCCAATCTTAACAAATCTTCTTTCACTTCATCACCTCCACTCCACCGCTTACTTCTCTACCAGTCAAAACCCTCTTCTACTTCGTGAGGTTTTAGACCGACCCATTCCATCAACTACCTCTTTGCTGGCCAAAATTTTCTTCTATCTCATGAGATTTCAAACAAACCCAACAAAACTTTCACATATTCGCCCAGACAATCAACCAATTATCTTCCCAAAATGAACCAAGGCACATATCCTTACAACATTTCTCTAAAACCACTTCTGTCACGAACCCAAAATTTAACAAGTCTAATAAAAAAAAATTTTATTCATGCAATTAATAATCCAAAATCCAGGTGTGACGAACCACATATACAGGATCTAACAAATCAAAACTCACACATAACCTTATCGAACACCGTTCGGACAAAAATCATAACCCGCCCCAGAGAATTATAAGGATAACAAGGCTCACTAGGAGAATTCGATTCTGCGTCGAAACCTACCCAACTCCTACAACAAATCTAAGTTTTCAACTCTTAAGGGGAGAAAACAGAAGACGTGAGCCGAGAGCCCAACAAATATCATCAAGTATAAAGTAGTGCATGTAAATCAAAGGGAAAACTCATATAAAATCCAATAACTCCGTCACAAAATATTAAAACCACCACACACCCACAACTGATGCAAATCCAAATCCAAATCTGAACATCATACAACTGCGTTTTTGTCCGGTAACTCTAGGCCATCTAATTTCCAATATTTGCTCCATTAGCCCAACTGTATTTTAGGCCTACAGTTCTCGGCCATCCAATTTCCAATTTTAGCTCTATTAGCTCCGCTACATTTTAGGCCTACAGCTCTCGGCCATCCAATTTCTAATTTTTCATACAAACACACATAGCCTCAAATATTTAAATCGGTCTCCACAAAATTATAAAAACTCCAAAAATAAATATAGATATAAAATGCACATATAAAAATATCAAAAATTAAATTAGACCAAACGATAGGGTTACAAATACTTGCAATGACTTTATTCCAAACTGATTTGCCAAAATGATGCTCCGAGGCGCCCAAACTATGCGTTTTTCTCTCTTGTTCACGCGTCCCTCTCTCTCCTCTTCCTTGCTTTCTCCTGCCGCCTGCCTCTCTTTGCATTTCTCCTTCGTCAATGGCGGCTCCAGCATAGGGAACGGCAACCATGTCGGGAGCAACCCGATGAAGACTTTCTCTCTTTTCATCGTGCCACATACTCATTATTCATGATTCGGCCGATTAATCCCAACATTAATACATTCAACCACAAAATCGACATCCACAAGAAAAGCGGAAGGATTTATTTATCTCAATTTCATCCATGCCCTCCGGCGACGGTGGCGATGCCACTGTTCGGCTTGCGATCTCCTTCCTCCCATCACCCACTGCACACGAGAGTAAATCACAAAGAGGCTTCGTCGGGCTTCCGTTTTTCGACAGCGGCGGCAATGGCAGTCGCTCCTCCCTCTCTCTTCTTCTCCCTTTCTTCCTCCCCTCTTCTTTTCTATCACCCCAAACCTCCC
The DNA here is from genome assembly GCA_028571085.2 of Nepenthes alata. Classification (NCBI taxonomy): domain Eukaryota; kingdom Viridiplantae; phylum Streptophyta; class Magnoliopsida; order Caryophyllales; family Nepenthaceae; genus Nepenthes; species Nepenthes alata. Next base: position 4,343 of record JAOVVI020010280.1, read on the forward strand.
CTTCTTTTTTTATAATAATAATAATAATAATATTTTATTATTTTATTATATATATATATATAATATCCAACTGGTATATTACATAATAATTGCACATTTACTACTTGTTTGCGCATTATTCACTACGAAAGAGCTAAGATGATGTCCATAGAGTATGCATGGATGTCCAACAATCCATGTAGCTTGTAGTTAGATATAAAACTTTTTTTTGGGAACAAGTTAGACACTTGAGTAGAGACTAGACTAAGATCTCTATGATATTTTGAGTTGATACATACAATCTTCTTAAAGAGAATCATATTATAGCATGTATTTTATACTACATATGCATTGTTCAACCAATTTGGAAGTGAATGGATCCCTACTTCCTCACCGTGTGAGTCCTATGAGTCTTTCATTAACTCTATTTATACCATTTGTTGACTTTTGACTATGTCATAAAACTAAGGACTTAATGTTTGCTACTTTAACATATTGCCTATGATCATTAGTAAGTTGGTCTAAATGAGCATTACCAATAAAGTGGTTGAACCAAAGTTGAGTGACATGAGGACAAAGGAACTACTATTTACACAAATCTCTGGTTGGATTTACTGTTGATAGGTTATGGCGCCACATAGCAAAAAAATCGTGAATAAGCCGTGATACGATTATGTATGATCAAGTATGGTTTTGAATTCTAAACTCGAGAGGGATTATTTGGTATAGCACTCCCATCTTTTTGTTGATGTTTTTGGTAGTTGCACGACTTATTTGCTAGTATGAAAGAGGTTAAGAATGTAAAGAGAGATGCATTATTAGGTCATACCCACTATGCGTAAGTGGTAGATGTTATAATTCTTGAAAATTAGAAGGATGCTCATAGTGGGCCTTTCAATAAAGTGAGATTATTGCTCACCATTATAGCTTATGATTGATGAGCCCTATTAGCTAACCAAAGGTTACAGGTTAGAGGATTATATATAAACTTCTCCCCTCCTATTTGCAAATCCATCTCACACCAATATTATATCCCTTTTATGTATTTAGGCTGAAAATATTGTGGGTCATTCTAACGTAAGCTGTTCCACCACCGAGAGGGAGATTTCGAACAATGCATGAAACAAATTGGCAAGATTCTAATTTTGGCTAAACCAAGGTAGACCAAAATCTGTTTTTGTTGGTGCATCCATTTATACTTCCAACACATTGTACATAAAATAGAACCACATAGATAATAATGGTACACAATACTGAAATATTTATACAGAACAAGCATAATTCATTTCAAAAATGAAATCGCTAAATAACATAATATTAATGAGAGTTCAGAAGGTCAAACTTTAATAAAACTACCTTCAATGAAAACATATATATTACCATTTTCACTACTAAAATCCAAAGCCCCAAATTATTTAGGCACATCGTTTTTATCATGTGAATGTACAAAAGTAGGATAATGAGTATCTAGGAAATTTTATTGCGGATATTGTGTCCCTGGGAAGTATAATGAGGATGTTGAGTACCTAGGACATTCAATGTTTCGAGAAGGACAATGCAAGTAAACGTGTCCAAGTTCAATGAGCTTTGAATTAGTGTATGTCTGGAGTCATGTACCATGGAAATTATGAGGAAGACACACGAATAAAAAAACAGATTCCCCTTCTCCTTCCTCACGTTGGATTTTCTCTTCATAACATAATGAATATGATCCATCTTTAAGTCATCAAAGTGGAATCAGAGCCTCCAAACATTAAAGCCACTCCAAACACTTAAGCCCCAACACTTCCTATATTGCTGTGCCTTCACATCCAGTAACCAAAGCCAAGCAACAGTAGCATGAACAACTTCTTCCAACAAAAATTTCCTATTTAGAAAAAGAAGACAACAAGAATTGGAGCATTCAAATGAAGGTGCTATTGGGATCTCAAGATTTATGGGATCTAGTTGGAAAGGTGTAACAGGAACCAGAGTCTCAAACCCAAGAGGAGAGTATATTGGAGAACCAAAAAGAGCACATTGAAGGATACGGGAAAGAAAGACAGGAAGGCATTGTATTTTCTCTACAAAGGTGTAGACGAATCAAGCTTTGAGAAGATATCCACTGCTACTACCTCTAAACAAGCTTGGGAGATTCTAAAAAGTTCTTTAAGAGGAATTGATAAAACAGTGAGAGTGTGATGACAAATTCTAAGAGGCTAAGTTGAGACATTGAACATGAATGACAATGAATCCTATGGCGATTATTTCACAAGAACAATTGTGGCTATTAATCAAATTTGAAGATATAGTGAGAAACCTGAGAATGTAAGTGTGGTTGAGAAGATTTTGCGGTCACTAAGCTCCAGATTTGAGCATGTTGCTATTGCTATTGAGGAGTCAAAGGATTACATCACTTTGATGATTGGTCACTTGAAGGCTACACTAAAAGTTTGTCAACAACGGTCTAACAATATTAGAGGTGTTAAATGGCCATGTTATGGCTCAACACTTCAGATCGTACTAGGCCGTATAGCAGGTGGCTCGCGGGCCATGCCAACTTGAGGCATGATTGGGCCATGCCTTGGCATGTATTAGGCCGTGCCAAACACAGCCCAAATTTTTTTAATTATTCAACAATCATGTGAAGGGGGGAAGGGAAAGGGAGCAATGGTCATTTGCTCCCTAATTTATTTTAAAAAATAAATATTAAAAAAAAATCTACATATACCCCTTTCCTCCACATGACATACACACTCTTTACTCTCTACTCTCTTATAGTATAAAGTAATATTAGTATGATGCTTATATATTATATTAATTTTATTAATTTTTATATGTAATTTATATATTAATATTCTCAATTTATAAGTTAATTATTAATTATGGAACAAGATTTTCCTAATTTTGATAGTGAAGAAATATGAAAAAATATTCCGATAATTCCATACTGGTCACATACACATTGATAGTTGCTCTAAAATATCAAAAGCACAACCTAGTTTTAGCCAATATACCACTACTACTTTTTCTAGTTCTAGTCGCCTCCTAAAAAAACGTTTCAATAATGTATGGTAATTTTTTGAGATTAAATTAGTTAACAACTAGAAATGGGCCATTTGTAAAAAAAAGTGTAGAAAAGATTATATATGTGAAACTTCTAAGGGTATCGAACGTTTGAAAAAAACACATGAAAAAATATGATAGACAACAGTTGTCATTAACTCAAGTTAAACTAATATTTTCAAGTGGTGTAGGGTCAAGAGCATTTCAGTATGACTAGCAGCTAATTTGGAGGGACTTATAGAATATATAATTTAGTCAGGGGGACCTTTTTTTATGACGGAAGACTACAAGTTTGAACTTTATGTACAAGAGTTCTTACAACCCAAGTATGTAAAAATGCCCCGACAAAATGTTAAAGATGAGGCTATTTATCTTTTCTCTTTTACAATTTAAACAAGAATTAATTTCTAAAGTAATGCTCGTAAAATTCAATATTTCTTTAACTAATGATGTATGATCATCACATAACAATTTACCATGAATTTGTATTACAGCACATTTGATTTTTAGAAAGTGAGAATTACAAAAACGAATTATTACTGCTTTCATAATTTTTAAAACAATTAATGCTATTATAAATAAATTTGGAATATTTAATAAGAATTTTTCTATTACTTTTGGCAATACTATAAATAATAACTCTACTATTTCTTTATTTAAATTATAATTCTCTTTAATTTTGAATGGTGAATTATTCCATACAAGATATAAATGTTATACTATTAATCTTTGTATTAGTGATGTTTTACAATTTATTTCTCATTATGTTAAGAAAATAAAGAATGTTATTCTATTTATTAGAACATCTTTTTAGGAACAGCAATTCAAGATGTTGTGCAGACAAAAGAAGTTGAGTTACAAGAAGATGAAGATCAATTGCAAAATAAGATGGAACTAAACGTACTAGATGTTAGAGGCCGCATATCTTTTTTGTTATATTTTGATCACCTTCTACAACGAAAATATCCTAATGACTGAGCTGATTATAAATATTGATTAGAAGATAATTGAAACAATTAAATATTTTTTTAGAAATATTTTATTTTATTACTAACGAACTTATAAGTACACGTTACACCATCTAAAATCTATTGTTAAACCAATTGTTAGCATTTACTGACATCTTATCACTTTTTTAGAAAGATTTTGATTTCTGCTATATAATACCGATAATTGAGGTAAAGATATTATATAAAATTTAAATAAATATTAAAATTATTTTAAAAAAATTATATTTACTAATATCATATTTAACTATATATTTTCTAGGCAAAATTTTTAAAATATTATAAAAATCTTCCAATGCTAGCCTACCTTACCATAATTATGAACCTTTGCGTAAATTTACATGGGTTGTATATATGTTTCGAACAATTCTACAACAACATGAAAATAACTAATAGTACTAAAGAAATAAAAGCTCGTATCTATCACAACTTATGTAATGTACAGTTTGTATGCACCACAGTCAACACCGAAACCTTTCACTCTAGCAGCAGAAGCAAATAGCAACAGAGATGGCCGACAAGATTTCTTTATTGGTATAGGCTCGAAGTGAAACACAACCGATTAGTGAAAATATAATACCAACTGAATTTCTTCATTACTTATAGTTAGATTATATTTCCAACACAGTTTTAGAGTTCCAGATTTTACATTGAAGGAAGGCCAATGAGTATACATTTTCTGTGCTCACATCAATGGGATGAGACCTATTAGCCCCATTAGCAAATACGATGTCATTGGAATTAAATTTCACTGCCCTGAGTCAAATAGTTGACAAAAAAAAGAAGTAGAATGGCATTGAAAATCGTAGAAATGTGTATCCTTTCTACGGATTGATTGGATACAAAAGATCGTGTTAGAAATCCAATAATTTTAGTTCCAGTGAAGAGGATGAATTTAAAAGCAATAATAGTCGAAATATAAGTGAGATTCAAAAATAACCGAATTATTATTAAACATATTTTTTCTATTTTTTTAAATTATAATATCAAAAATATTAGACAAAATGAATAAAATATAATGGATTTTTTAATAAATTTTTATTATTTTATGTAATTTTATTTTTTAATATTTTTTAAAATAATATAGGCTATTCCATACTAGCCCATGACATGGCATGGCCCATAGGCACACCAGTCCTAACATAACGCAAGCCATGTGCCATGTTGGGTCAAGACATAAGTTTTGCGCCGTGTCGGGCACCACTAAACAATAAGTCTTCAACTTCACTTAGGTATGCTATCCAATCCAAACTTTCTTCCAAAGAAGGGAAGAGCAAGAGGGCATCTCAAAGGGTAAGAGGAAGAGGCTGTAGAGGTTGAGGTAGAAACAACAGTAGAAGAAGTAGAGATGGAAAAATTTTTTTAGGTGGAGATGGACGTGGTGAAAATTCATTTGTACCTACAAGAAGAGGTAGAGGAAGAGAAAGAGGAAAAGGAAGAAAAGGTGACAATTTTGATCAATAATGGCGTGGCAGGAGAGATGTGTAAGTGCCATAATTGTTATAATAGCTTTGAAGGTAGATTGAAAGTGAATGATAAAAGCAGTGAATATATGAATCTTATGGAGGACAATGAAGCCCAGCTCAGAATGGGCTTGATGGAGCCCAAAGCAATACTTGGTTCCTAGATCCTAGCGCAAGCAATCATATGTGCAAGCAATCATTTGTTGAACTTAATGAAGTGGCTCAAGGACATGTTGCTTCACGCAACTTCTCCAGAATTTTAGTGAAACGCAAAGGCAATCATCAAACTAAAGAATGGTAAACATGATTTTATTTCTGATTCTTATTTTGTTTAAGATGTGACAAACAATATATTATGTCTGGGAAAACTTGTGGACAAGAGGTACAAATTTAGCATGAATAAATTTTATCTTACCATCATGGATGTTTCTAATAATTTAATTACAAGTGTGAAAATGTCATGCAATAGAATGTTCTCCTTGGATATCAAACGTGACGCTGGAAGTGCTCGAAGATTATTTTGAAAGATGAGGCTTGGTTGTGACACTTGAGATTCAAACACCTCAATTTCAGTGGGTTGAAAATTCCATCAAGCAAGGATATGGTGGGAGGTATGCCTCAAATTGGCCATCCATATGAAATTTGGGATAAACGTTTCCTTGGAAAGCATTGTAGATTCAGCTTCTCCAAAGAAGTGAAGCGGAGAGTATAAAAACCACAAGAGCAAGTGCATACCGCTGTGTGTGATCCATGAAATCCGATTTCAAATGATAAGACTAGGTGCTTTCTTACTTTTATTGATGACTACAACCAAAAGACGTGGGTTTATTTTCTAAAGAAAAAATCCCTAGTGTTTGATGTTTTCAAAGAGTTCAAAATTTTTGTAAAAAAGAAAAATGGCTGATATATTAAAGATGTTGTGATCACTGCGAGGAGAGTACACATCCAATGCTTTTGAGAATTATTGTGAAGAGCATGGCCTTGCTCATTGAGTAGCACTATCCTACATGCCAAAACTGAATGCAGTTTCCAGAAGAAAAAATAGGATCATCTAGGATATGGTAAGAAACATGTTGAAGGGCAAGGGCTTGCTTAGAGAGTTTTGGGCAGAAGCGGTCGCAAGTTCGGTTACTTGGTCAACTAATACCAACAAGGAGTATTCATTTGAAGACACGTGAAGAAGCACTGAGTTCAATCAAGCCGAGTGTCAGGCACCTTACGGTGTTTGGCTGCCTTGTCTATGCCAAGATTCCAGAAACTAGAAGAAAAAGATTGATAACAAAGGTGAGAAATGCATCTTCCTTAATTATGGTTATAGAACTGTGTGTTACAAGTTCTACAAACCCCTTACCAAGCAAGTGATAATGCATAGAGATGTAATGAAATGGGGGCAAAATGCAGATGATAAAGGTATTTACCCTACTCTTGAAAAAGATGGGAAGATAGAAGCAAGAGAAGCTACAAGAGAGCTACAAACTCCTCCACTTGGATTTCCTCCACTCGAATCTCCTTTATTCCATAGGATTCCTCTTCCATCGTCATCTTCATCATCAGAGGCTAGGCTAAGGAAGACAAGAAACTTGCAAGAAATTTTACAGAAGCTATCTAATAATAAAAGTGGAAGAAGGTCATGTATAAAGAAATCAAAGAAACAGAGAATAATGGCACGTGGGAGCTCTCTGCTTCACCAAAAAACCATAAAGAAGTCGGAATGAAACAGGTATACAAGGCAAAGAGAGATGCAAGTAGTAAGGTGCAAAGATTCAATGCAAGGTCGGTTGCCAAAGTCTACAAGCAAGGGGTCTTTAAATTGCTAGTTTCAACTACAGCTCAACAATGGTGGAAGGCTTATCAACTTGATGTTAAATCATCATTTTTCGAATGGAGTTCTCAAAGAAGAGGTGTATGCTAAACCATTAGGGTATGTCAAAGTTGGGGATGAAGACAAGATGTACAAATTAAAGAAAGCTCTCTATGGGCTACAGTAAGCACTAGGAACATGGAATGCTAGAATTGACAGCTATTTCCATGATAATGGTTTTTAAAAATGTCCTCATGTGCATGCATTAAAAATGAAGAATGATGCTAATATGTTGATTGTGAGCCTTTATGTGGATGACTTGATCTTAACGGGAAATAATCCTTCCTTATTCAAAGAGTTCAAGAGATGTATTGCTTAAGGAGTTTGAAATGATGAATAATGGCTTCATGTATCATTTCCTTGGCATTGAAATTATTCGACAAGAAGATGGAATTTTCGCTTCTCAAAGAGCTATGCAACGGAGGTTCTAAAAAATTTTTGCGTGAAAATTTGCCATATGGTTAACACCCCAGTGGAGAATGATTTAGAACTAAGGGAAAATGGTTTAGAATTATTGAAGAATGCTAGTGGTAATGATATTGACCCAACATACGTCAAAAGCCTAGTTGGAAGTTGTCGGTATCTTACTTGTACAGGGCCGGATATACTCTATGGGGTTAGTTGAGAAGTAGATACATGGAAGCTCTGGATCAATCACTTCTTGATGCAGCACAAAAGGATTCTTCATTATATCAAAGGAACTCTAGAGGATGGTTTGTTATATTCACAATTTAATGAGTTTGATCTTATTGGTTGTATTGATAGAGATTGGGGTAGAAACTTGGATGAAAGGAAGAGCACAACCAGTGCTTTCTTCATGGGAACTGATTATTTGTTTTATCAACTTTTGATGTGCTCTAAAAAGCAAGTGATAGTTACTTAATCGATTTGTGAATATGATTAAGTGGCAGCCAATTCTACTGTTTGTCATTCAATTTTGCTTTAAAAAGTTGTTAAATATTTTGGAATCTTCACAAGAAAGTCCCATAAAAATGTACATTGATAGTAAGTCTGCAATTGCTTTGGCAAAGAATCCAGTGTTTCATGAAAGGAGTAAGTCTATTAACACTCATTATTTTTTTAATCAGGAGCAAGTGAAGAACAAGGAAGTGGAGCTGATTTATTTCAAATCCCATGATCAAGTTGCTAACATTTTTACAAAACCTTTGAAGCTTGATGTGTTCAAGAGGTTGAAGATGCTACTTAAAAATGAAGACTTTGGATTAAATTGGGTTTAAGGGAGGATGTTGGATAATAAATATAATTTAATTAGGCACATTGTTTTAATTACGTGAAAGTATTAAAATAGGATAATGAGTACCTAGAAAGTTTAATGTGAATGTTGAATCCCAAGAAGTTCCATGTGGATGCAGAGTATCTAGAATATTTAATGTTTTTGGAAGGACAATGCAGGCGATTATGTTGAGTTTGATGAGCTTCTAATTAGTCTATATAGAG
>JAOVVI020010281.1:2673-13155 GCA_028571085.2 Nepenthes alata
GCAAACCTTATATAGATCACTGTAATTGTGATTGGGTTGAGTTAGATCAGTCTCATTTTGGAGGCTTTAATTGCTGCACATCTGGCCCTTGCTCTATTTGTTTATATAAACTCTGCATTTTATAATATAAACTCTATTATTTACACATAAATATCAGTTGCTTCTACTTCAAAAAAATCAAATCACATATTAAAAAATATTAATCTTTTATTAGGTACAAAATTTTTATATATTTTGTTAAGAAAAAATTATACTTTACTTACTTATATTTCATTTTTAAAAAACTTTTATAATTAAATTATTATAATAATAAAATAGTAAATATATTATTATTGGTAAAAATCTATAAGAATAAAATATTAATTAATATTATAAGGTTTAATTTTTACCCAAAAGAATAAGTTCGATGTAATTGATTTGAATTATTAAATGGGCATTAGATATAAGCACGGTTAAATTAGTATTAATATAATGTTAAATATCTTATTTTTACCATATATTTATTTATTAAAATTCTTTTAGTTTTATATATTTAATATTTAAATAAATCAAAAATATGAAAATCGGTAATAATTTAATTTAACCCACTCCTATATTATCATTAGATATTATATCAATAAAATTAAACACACATTTTAGGAATAAGTTATATTTTCTAAAAGAATCATAATATCATAAAAATAAAATAACACAAGATTTTCCTGTCATATATAATTCTTCTGTTAAAAAAATTTACTGAATGTCTCACTTAATTATAATTTATTATAATATACTCATTAAAAAATTTTAAAAATAAAAAATAAAATAAACTCATATATAAAAAATAAATTAAAAAAAATAAAAAAATATTAATTTAGCATATCTATTTAAAAAACTCAGTTTCATATTTTCGTGTTCTGTTTGCTCATCTTCTTTTTCCTCAATGCCGTGATCCCAGCCATAATCATCCCAAAAACCCTAATTTCATCCTCCATAAGTTTGGTGGTCCCACCATTCCTATTTCGATAAACCGACGTAACTTCATCATTCTCTCTCCACCGTCTCTTTCGAGGTTCCAAGGCGGACGGATTTTTCCTTCAGCCCATATCTGTCACGCATTGTGGTTGTTTTTCTTTTTCTTGACGATTCTTCAACTCCGTCCTTGAACTTCAAAACCATGAATATATTAATCGTCACTACTTCTGCTCATTAACTTGTCGACATCTCGGTTCTGCTCTGCTTCAAACGAACTATTTCTCCCCCTTCACTTTTTTTCTCGATCTATTCTCTCTGGTTTCATCTTCAGTAAGCTTTTCTCTTTCTCAGCTTTACTACTCTATATTATCAACTGATATCCTTAATTTCATGTGATGGCTACTGGGTTTGTTAATTCTTACGGGTTGCTATTTTTTTTTTTTCTATAAATTGATCATTTCGGTGATAGATTTTGGATGGGATAAAGTGATTAGGGTGGGGTAATCTCTGAAATTATTTTCCATATTCAACTGGTGTTTCCACGAGAAACAAATATTGATGGAAGCGATGGAAGGACAAGATAGATATATAATACTATTGTGGTAGGTCTAATTGCATGATTTGATTTGTGATATCCAGTCTTGAACTGATTCTGTGCAGAAATGGCTACATAGCACATAGTTTATATTGGGCGTCTTCTTAAGTTTCTGTATTTATTTATTTATAATATATACGTTGTATCTTTAAGAAATTTAAGGGGATAACATGGCACGATATTTTTTTCTTCACTTGAAACGATGTGTAGCGGTTACTGAATTTCTTTTCCCAATAGTTGGTAGTATTTATCTGAAAACTGACTAGTGAAGAAACGTAAAAATGGGATTATATAAGTAAGACTAATGGCCTAATTGGGTTTGTGAAATCTGGCAAGTCGAAAATCAGTTACCACCATCGTGTTTACCGAGCCATGGATATTCTTGGGTTGTTTTTTCAACGACTGCCAGAAAATATGAGCTTATGAGAGGATATTGAATGAGATATCACCACCAAAAGGTCTCCCTAACGATGTTTCTGTTTAGATATTTATAAACCTTGTACTTGTTTGTTTTATGCCCGTGATCATTACATTATGATCTTAGAAAAGACAGTATTTCATATATTTTCTTAACTTAGAAAAGAAAATGCTCCATTTTTTTAATAAAAAATAAAAGAGTGTAGGTGAAGCCTTCTTTTGTATAATTTTCCCCCTCTTTTTTTGGTTGTCATCCCTTCTTCAGTCAACCGAAGTATTTGAGGTTGTCTTGTCTGTTTCAGCTAGTTTATACAGTTTCTCTTATACTATGCCTTCTGTTAGTTGCATATTCTTTTTTAGATAACCCTTTTGGTTCTTTCTTCTGCTGTGTCAATATCTACTGTCACTACAATGTTTCTGTTGCTTGTTTTTCGTACATGTTGATTGGGGATTCTCATGTTCTTCTGCATCAATTTTGGAAGAGCGACTAACTCTATTAGCTTAGATTTGTTGTTATCAGTGCTGAGAAAGCTTTGGAATGGATATTGCTTCACTCGACCATATTTGCATGAATATTATGAATCTGATATTATTGAGTTACAAAAGTTATCTTCTTTTGTATTTTTGACCGGTCATGGTTTCATATTCTGATAGTCTCTCGTTGCCAACTAAATCTAGGAAATTTGCACTCTCTATGTTCTGTTTAGTTTTGCTAATTTTTAGACCCTTAAATTTCTAAATTCATTATTAAACTTGTTTTAGTCTTGGTGTGCATGTTCTGTGTGCTTAAATCCTAAGCTTGATCCTCAAATGTTCTGCCTGGTCATTGCATATTGATATGTAGTTGCATGCTCTTCTCTTGTGCCTTTAGTGTGGACAAAGTGCCACAAAATGGGATAGTTAGAAAAATGTTTTCTTGGATAATTCGCAAGCGACAATCTGTATGATGGGCAAATTTCTTTCCACACAGCACTATACTTGCAAAGTTTTGTTGGATAATACACAATAAATCATATCTTGTGCCTTTGTATACAAGTGCTACAAAAATGGAATGTTTGGAAAATTTTCTATTGGATAATTCACAAGAGACAATCTGTTGGTTGGGCCAGTTCATTGCCACACAGTAGTAGACTTGCGGAGTTTTTAGGATAGTTCATTGTCGCTGCAGAATACTTTATCCATTTTCTAGATCTTAAGCTTCTCTCCAATACCGATTTCTTATGAATATGTGCAAAGTAAGAAGCAAAAATATTTCGATAAAGACGTTCCTCGGTAAAATCATAATGACTTTCAAATTGGATGAAAGGGATATGATTGTAGATAGAGACTTAAACCTAAGCAGGGTTAAGGCTGGATGGCCGTTGTTACCTAGGTGTCAGTTTGGAATAAGTTTCTTCAAGTTAGTTGAACTTTGTTGGCAAGAGATTATTTACTCAATTGGAAAGAACGAAATCTCAGAAATAACAGACCTGAAGATATAATAATGAAGCTGATTCTAGACAATTTGAAGCCTAGAATTTGCATTGTTAATGCAGAGCCTTACTCTGGTTTCATATGTCATATCTCATTTGGCAGATTTTAGCTTTCTTTAAGTACATATTGTTATGTACTTAAAGATGAGTTTTGTCTGTGACATCACCCACTAATTAATGATGAGAATTTCTTATGAATGTTAGTGTTTTGCTATTTTTTGATAAAGGCCACTAACAAGTTGACTGGCTTGTGCTATATTAGGAGGTATGGCGGAGAAAGTTGTGCCTAAACAAGCCCCTGCTTTTGAGTTTATGCTTTTTGAAGGGGATGCTGATCACATGAGGACCGTAATTGCAACACCGAATGAAGCTAGCCCATGGATCGATCCAACGACACTGAAACTTAGGCACAGAATTGGGAGGGGCTCATTTGGCGATGTTTGGCTTGCAACACATCATCAATCGGCGGAAGATTTTGATGAATATCATGAAGTGGCAATCAAGATGTTGAATTTAGTCAAGGAGGGTAATCTCAAGATTATTATGGACAGGTTTAGAGAGATTTTTTTCAAGTGTCAAGCTCTGGATAGTGTTTGTTGGCTTCATGGTATCTCTATTATACATGGAAAGGTGAGAACATCTGGTGTAATGTAAATGCTTCTTGTCTTCATTCTTCAGGTTTGCATTCTTCCTGGAAAGTAATTGTACTATGTATTCTTTCAGATAAGCATCATCATGAAATTTTATGAGGGATCTATTGGAGACAAGATGGCTCGCCTTAGAGAAGGGAAACTTTCATTGTCTGATATTTTGAGGTGATGCTGGTGTGAGATAGATTGAAGTTTCGTTAAGTGAATAATGTAATATATTTGTTCTGGTTCTATGACTTGTCTAGGTATGGCAGCAACTTGGCTAAAGCTATCATGGAGATGCACTCACAAGAGATCATAGTTCTCAACCTTAAGCCCACTAACTTTCTTCTGGATGAGAATGACCGAGCTATACTGGGAGATGTGGGCATTGCTCATCTTCTTCTTGGAATTTCTTTGTCAAACTCAGATACAATTCACAAGCTTGGAACTCCTAACTACATGGCTCCAGAACAGTGGGAGCCAGAGGTAAGAGGTCCAATATCCATTGAGACTGACTCGTGGGGGTTTGGGTGCAGCATTTTGGAGATGTGGACAGGAGTTCATCCTTGGTCTGGGAGATCCATTCAGCAAATTCACCATTCAGTGGTTGTTGATCAAGAAAAACCACATATCCCAAGTGGCCTTCCTCCTGAGATTGAGAATGTGCTTGCCGGTTGCTTTGAATATGACTTCCGCAATCGTCCTCTAATGGATGATATTTTACGAGCATTCAAAAGGTAGGGACTTTGTTTACTGCTCTTCAAACACATTGAGACTTATGCCTTTCGCTATTCCATTTGGACATTCTGTCATACTTTGCTTGCTATTTCACTGTGATAGAGTATTTCCCATTAATTTTGTGAACTGTCAGTAAATAGGAAGAACATCTAGGTATGAAACAAATAGAAAACAGTGGCTGAGTGTTCCTCATTATAAAGTAGGAAAAAAGGTTTTTGATGTTCATATGCTTAGACGAGGAGACTTTTTTTCTCTCTGTTAATATGGCCAGGTTTTGCCGGGTGGTGCCAAATATTACATATTGACTAGTAATCATTTGTGCATAACTAACTGTAGCCACCTTGGATATTTTTGTAGTTCTTGTAACATGTATCCTCCTTTTTTAATTGTAGTTTTATGTAATATTGCTTGTTGTGTCAGTGTACCCCAAAATAAACTTCTTTCAAAAGAGGCAGGAAAGTCATTTAGATATATGTTACCCTCTATAAGAATATATATGTTACACTAATAATGTTTCATAGTGCAAGAAATGGACTATTTTGTGGTTGTGAATCTCCCGCAATTGGTATGAGATAAAAGCAGTGCAGACCGATCCAATCCAAGAGTGGATTCTATTTTACTGGATATATCATATATCAAAGTTGCTGATTTCCTCATATAACACCATGCTGCAACCCCCACCTACCAAGCCCTTCAAAAAAAGAAAAACCCCATTTACAATCCCATATGTTTGCTTAACAATTATTTTATTTGAAACTAGAAATTTCTTCCATCATTTCCTAGTTGAATTTGGAATCATTTCAAGTTGGGAATAGTAGCCTTTTTTGAGTAATGATGCTTATATATACTTCTGATGAACCAAAGCATAGCCAAGTGAAGTTATATATCTTATGTTTAATTATCATTGAGTTTGTCATATGTAATATTCGTATCTTAGCATAGTGTCATGGATGGCCGAGACGCATAGAGGTTATGCGCCATGCAGATGCGACACACAGCAAAGGACGTCTGCATGTACAGCTTACGTCTACAAATATATATGTGTAAGGTAGATGATTGTCTAGAAGATTCTAGAAAATTTTAAAATAGCCTAGGGAATTATAGAAAAATAAGGGACATGCACTTATTCTATAATATTCTTGAGTAGAGCGGATGTAGGAGGTTTTAGAGTATTCTAAATGGAAAATATTTATGTAAAATACTTCAGAAGGTGAATTTTAGCCATCCATAGTGGACGATGAAAAAATGATCTTAGCCATTAATTGAGGTGTTGACATTTCTTTATAAAGGGATAAACTTCTCTCATTTGGAGATGAGGTCAAGAAATTGGAGAGCAAGTAACTTAAGCAAAGCCGAGTAAGGTGAAACTAGGGAGTGGTGTGTAGCCGAGGAGATGGCTAGTCTTGAATAACTTGAGGGTAGCTTTCAGGGTGAGCCTACGGGAGTAGGTGTTAAAGAGGTGCTTTATATTCTTGTACTCAATTTTTATAGTAAAGAGTGTTTTCTTCAAAAGTCATGTGTCTTTACATACTTTGAGGTGAGAATATTGGGAAATGCTGACTTGTCTATGTCACACAAGATGTATTAGGCAAGTGCCGCATGGATGACAGACGGAAAGTGTCGTTGCATGACAGTAAACTCTCATGCCACTCTCAGCTGTAGCCATTGAACTTGCCGCTGAACAATGAATGCTGCATTATCATGCACATACAGCCACCACTGTGCCTGCCATGATCAAGCAATCAGACTCAATCCCAACAAATAGAAATATAATCGAACCACCACCGCTGCCACCAAAACAACCAGCATTTTCACAAATTCAACATTGAATATTTTTGGTCACACTCCAAAATCAAATTGCAGTCAGAAATCCGTGACACTTCACTCTTTCAAGTCCGATAAACCTTAACAAAAACAAGATCAGCTTCTCTCATCCACAATTCTCAAATATTGTTCCCAAACAGAAACCCTAATCTGTAGTTCAATCTGACACCCACCATACATACTAAATCAGAAATAAGCCTAATTGAACTCAAGTTTAATGCAAATAACCAATGAAAACCTAGGAAGCACGGACACTTTTTCGGACTTAAAGTATTAGTGTTTGACATGTATCGGACATAGACATGCCCTGGATACATGGGGACACATGTTGGACACGTTTCAACATCTGTTAATTTTTTTTATTCCGACATGTTTTGGACACTATCGGGACATAGCTCAACACGTTTGAACACGCTCCGGATATGTCTGACATGTTATGGACACGTTGGATAATTTTATAATTTTTTAAATATTATGGGGTATTTGGTAAATTGTAAAAGGTATGGGATTTTTTGAAAAATTTATAAATGCTGTACGGATTTGATTAAAAATCATTAAATTTTAAAAATCATTTACTTTCCCATGTTTCGTCACTCCTATTCCTTCAAAGAGCGTAGGGTTTTCACTTCGAATCCAATTTCCACTCGTTATATCCAATTTTCTCACACTTGACTCGTGTACGGCTTGTTTTTTCAGCCACAGGACGCATATGGCTTGATGGAGAGAAAAGTCAAACAATAAGGTGAAGTAACTGTCAAGTATCAGTATATATTGTTGTTTTCGAACCCTAGAATTTGATTTTGAAATCCTTTTTTCGGTTTTCAAACCCTAGAATGGGATTTTGAATATATTATTCTCACTTTCGAACCCTAGATTTTGAAATCCCTCTTTGTTTGCTTTCGAATTCCACTGGTTTTTCCGTTTATATTGTTTTAAATATTATTAATTATTTGTTAAAATATTATTTCATTCTTACAGTATTATTAATCCTTCTTCTCCTTTTGTTCTTCTGCTTCTTTCTTCCGTTCTTTCTCTCATTCCTCTCTTCTTTTCTTTCTTGCCCTCTTTTGTTTCTCTTTATTATTATTATTATTATTATATTACAGTAACAGTATATTATAATATTACTGTTATTGTATATTATATAGTAACAGTGATATACTATTATTATATAGTATATTATATAGTAACGTTCTCCTATCCTTCTTTCTTTCACTCTTTCGTCTTTTCTTTTCTTTCTTTCCCTCGTTTGATTCTATTCATTATTATTATTATTGTTGTTGTTGTTATTATAATATTACAATAACAATATATTATAATATTACTGTTATCGTATAATATACGATACAATAATATACTGTTATTATATAGTATAGTATATAGTAATGTATAATATATATTTTAGTTTTTTAAAGATGTTGCGTACCAGGAATTCGGGTTGTCCTACGGATTGGGGGCAGCGAATCGGATCTTCGTACTGATCGATCTGATGCGGATCCGATCGCTATATCCTCGAACCTGAACCCTACACAACACAACTGAAAACGATAGGTCAAAGGATGGTGAGAATTGCTTCCACCGTAAATTCTCTGACGATCAAATAAGATGTTTTTCCAATAGTATAGAAAAATGTATGGAGGATGCATGTGTGGTGGATTGAACGTGAATGCACCTTATTGATGGATGACTTAGAGGTGCTCCCGCAGAGGGACGGCTTAGATGCGTAGATTGTACAGTCGTCTAAGACTCACGGGAGTGTTCTGGCCGGTCATTTGAATGGAAGATCTCTTGGAGGGAAAGCCTCTGCTAGGATGGGCTCTGGAGAGGTTCTTTTGGCCTCTTGAGATGGAGGGATGGACTCCTTAGGTGTGGCCTTCTGGACGAAGCACATGGCTCCAGGAAAGAACCTTCCTTTGGATCCTCTTCTTCAGCCTCTCTTTTGGAACCTCTCTTCTGGATTCTATCCTTAGATTAACGGCAGAGCCTCCTAGAGGATGGTGGTCGGTTGTTCCACTATTTTCCTCCTTTTCTCCCTCTTTGGCTGTTTCGGCCGTCTCCTCTCTTTTTTCTTCTCCGGCCATTTTTTTTGGACTTTTCCTCTTTGGCTGTTTCGGCCCCTTTTTCCGTGAGAATAAAATGAATATTTATAGAGGAGTGGGGCAGTTGAATTATTAGATAGTATAACCACCTGTTGAACCATCTCCTTGAATAAGGAAGAACGGGTAAGTTGCGTATGGCACACGGGCTCGTTTTTTGGGTCGGAATCATTATGCCGCTGAGCCCTCTTTGGGCTGAATTACATTGGGCATTTATTTCATCTAGACATTCTTCTTGGGCTGGGTTTACGAAACCCATCACTAGCCCCCATGCTGGTTTGAAATTTTCAAACCTCGACATGTTTCTGATGGGATGTTGTATGTTTGGCATTTTTTGGCTTACCATCTTTGGAAAATTTGATTTTCAAAATCTGACTTCTTTTGAGCCACTCAATGGTCTAACCAAGTTTTAAAATTTGACTTATTTTAGGCCACTTGATAATGTAATCGAGTTTTAAAATTTGACCTCTTTTGGGCCGCTCGATGATGTAATCGAGTTTCAAAATTCTGACCTCTTTTGGACCGCCCAATGATGTAATCAAGTTTTAAAATTCGACCTCTTTTGGGCTGCTCGGTGATATAACTAAGGTTTGGAATTCGACTTCTTTTGGGTTGCTCGGTGATGCAACCGAGGTTTGGAATTCGACCTCTTTTGGGCCGCTCGAAAATATGCCATGATATGCGAGCACTCGTATGATCAGATAGAATGATTATAGTATTAATTAAAATATGATTCAGGCAATCAGTGTGATGCATGCAAGACTTACTTGGATTCGAGGTGGAATCTTAGTCGGTGTTCAAAGTAGATGGAGTGCCATGTTCTTGGAGTGGTGTGGTCCATATTGCTCTTGGCTTTGGTCAGTACTTGACGACCGAATCAATTTTCTAGCCATTGTCAGGCTTTGTCATTCGTGCCCACTTGGGCTACGAGGTGATCAGCCCACACAGGCTTTTTTGCGAATGCTGGACAGCCTTAATTACGTGGAAGTTGAATGGCGAAGCCCCCAGCGTAACATCTTAGGACCGGCACAAATCGAAGCAATTGAAACTACTAGAAGACTGTCTTCAAAGGCCGTTGTGTCACGTTTGGTCACTCATTGTAGGATGTATTGTTGTGCTCACGCGCGTGACAATGTTTCTTCAAGAGAATTCCAGAGTGAAAATTCATGAATGAATAAAATCCAAACTAAAAATCCGTTGTGGATTATCTTTCGGAGTGGAATTTGGTGCACGGAAAATTCGGACTAAATGAAACCTCCGGAGTGGCTGAAACTCGGAGTGAGATGAAATTCCGGAGTGAAAACACCTCCAGAGTGGACTGAGAATCCAAACTGATTAGTCTTCCGGATTGAGATGATCTTCGGAGTGAAAAACCTCCGAGGTGGGCTGAAACTTCACACTGATGAGAATTCTGGAGTGAATAAACTTTCGGAGTGGTCATATTCTGGAGTTTCAAAACTTTCATAGTGCTCAAACTTTCGGAGTGACGATCTTCTAAAGTAATCGCAATCAAACCGGCTGGTTGAGAGCCGAAGTGTTTGATCGGCTTATTGCGAAACGGAATGCCGGCGTGGATCTGGCTAGCAGAGATAGAAAATGCTGGAGTAGATTTGGGCTGCTGGAGTGAGTTGCTGGTTTGGATGTTGGTTATCCATTCTGGCAAAATACACATGGAATGTCGGAGAGGAAATTCGCCGGATTACCTTTCGCATTCCTAAGTGGGCTATGACTGGCGTGAAGATAACTGCCGGAAT
>JAOVVI020010282.1:0-13154 GCA_028571085.2 Nepenthes alata
AAGGTATTTCTATTCAGATGTGGATTGCTCGTACCTTCACAGTCATGTTGCTTTACCCTTTTGATGCACTTGACAAACACCCTTTTGGTGCAGGTTACTGGGAACGTTACTGATCTCTTAAACCATGCTGAAAGCAGGCAAAAGCAAAGTTACACAGCCACACGACATGAAGAGAAAGCTTGACAAAATTGCAAAAACTCATCATGATCGATGAAAGGCATACGGATTTAGAGTATGATTTATAGCGTTTCGTTGCAATTGATGCTGATCTCCTCCTTGTGTCCCTGACTTCTCGAAAAATTCCGAGAAAAAAGGAAAGAAAAATAAGCTTGAAGACCAAGAACGACAATGAAAGGAACTAATATCTGTTGGTGGCTTCAAATGGGATGCTGACTTGTCGTCTGCAAAAAAGCTACCTACTGCCGATTTTAGACATCAACGTTTGATAGCCATAGCCTCTTTTATTTTCACTGTACACTAGATTTTACTCCTCTCTTTTTTAGTTAAAGAAGTATTTTCCGAACCCCTGTAATTGCAGCGGTTAGAAATGAGGCATGTTGAGGCTGCCACGGGCTATGGTCTGCATGCCCCCACAGATATTCATTAAATAGACCGGGTCACTAGTGGTGCAGTCCACTTAATGCCTCTGGC
Source organism: Nepenthes alata (assembly GCA_028571085.2). NCBI lineage: Eukaryota > Viridiplantae > Streptophyta > Magnoliopsida > Caryophyllales > Nepenthaceae > Nepenthes > Nepenthes alata. The sequence continues at coordinate 652 of JAOVVI020010282.1, forward strand.
TTGGGTGGTTTGAACCACCTACCATTTACTGCGCTCATCATGATATCATCCAAAGCACTACAAGAGGAGGCGAGGCGCATACGTATAGAAGTATGTTGAATGAATGAATACTAGTTGTACTTTCCTCATGCATATCAATTGCGCTTTAATCACTAAAATTTTGTCAAATGGCCTCCCCTCTTTCACTCCCTTCAATTTCTCGTGCGTCCAATCTTGTTAATTAGTAATATTCATACAATTTTGGGCCAACATATAAAAAAAATTACTTTCACTCCTAAGATTAGAAAAAAGAATCAAATTGCAGTAGACAGAAGTAAGTAATTACGTGGCCTGGAACTTCAAGCAAAGATGAAGGAAGCCAAGATTGACAAACATTCCAAGTTTGATTCCTTTAAGCCCACGGAAGAAAGAAAGATGGCTAATGAACTAAGAATTGAATGCGCACCTTTTTCCCCTTTTTACTTTCCTTCATCGCTCATGAAGCCCACAAGAGCACATAAGATGATGGCTAACTGCTGACTGACTCATTTATACAGCTAATAAAATTTAAAAAATTCCTGTAACCTTATGACTCTCTAGTTTCTTCGGTCTTTTATTATTATGAATAATAATTTAAAATTAGTAACCAAAAAAAATAAAAACAATTGTTTTCACTAATTTTTTTTAATTAATCCCCTAACATAGACAGAAAATGAGTTCTTCACCGTAAAAAGAAAGATTAAAAAAAACATTTGGATAGAATTTATATAGCTAACTCTACTTAAAATTATTGAAAATACCCATTTAAAATTTTCATTGTATTTTACCCTAATGGAGATAAAAACATTATACGGTAATCGTCTCTTAATTATACAGTTAGGGTTGAGCAGACACGGAAGGAATTAACGGAGGCCAATTTTTAAAAAAAATTTACTTCAGAGAATCTCCTCGAAGGGAGATAACCTCTTCTCTCTCTCTCTCTCTCTCTCTCTCTCTCTAGACGCAGCCTTTTCTTCCATTTTCCCACTGTTTATGCAAAAATCCAAGAGAGCCCATCTCGAGTTCTCGGAAAAGTCATCCATGGAAATCCCAGAAAAGCTTCTGAAGTTCAGATTCCATTTCCTCGCCGGAACGATTTTTTCTCTCATCCTTTTTTCCTTCATCAAACTGGCCCCCAGCTTCCTAGACGTACTGTCCTACTTCTGGCCACTTCTGGTGTCCACCGCGTTATTCCTGGCCGCGGTCGTTGTTTTCCGCCGCTTCTCACCGCCCGGCACGGAAGTTTCTGGCGAGAATCACGGTGAAGAGCTGCTTGATTTCGTCGCTGGGCAACCGGAAGTTTCCAGTGATGAGTGAAAACAGGAAAGACAAGCTTGCACTTATCCTCTCTCTCTCTCTGTAGTAGCCTTGACAACTTGACTGGTACGGAAAATGGAATGTAAATTTGGGAAACAATAAAAAGTCTAATGGCAGCCATGGATATAATTTCAAATTTCTTGGTTGAGCTGAAATTGTACGCTTTCTTTCTATTCTACCGCGTCATTGTCGTTTCGGCCCAGAGTACTTAATCATGCGTCAATGATGTGTATTTCTTTTGATTTCGAAAAGACAAAAAGAAAAATCAAACATTATTTCCAATTTCTTCTAAAAGTAATTATAGAATTAACTTCTTATCAATCTTCACCGTAAGATTATTAATTAATCCAATCCATACACATTCCCAACAACTGCCATAATTCTACTAAGTATTGCTTTGCATCACCGTCATTATCCCTTGGTAGCCAAATCTTTCTAACCTACAAGTCCCCAGAGCTTTAATTGCATCACCGCCATTATCTCTTCTTCTGGCTTTGTATTCATGAATTGCTAAAAATAGAACCAAGAAAGTGGAAAACTTGTTCATCACTGACAAAATTCAAAATGGAAGCTAAAATTACCACCCAAAACAGCATTGAGGTATCCTTGGAACCCTGAATCCCATGTGTAATACAATATCAACGTAATTGAATTACATAATCGAATCTACCTAATTGTGTTAACATGAGCTTCCCATGACCCAAAATGTGATTCGCATAAGTTCTAACCAAAATTAAATGGGATTTCCAAACACTTCATAATGAAACAGTCAGCAAGACTATTTTTGTTCCCACATTAATTGGGGACTTTGAAAGATCATTTTACGTCCCATATTTGATAACCGCATAATTAGCAAGATCCATTTCAGATATTTCATTCTAATAAATTTAGATTTAACCAGGGAATTGATTTTAGATGTTATTTACCTGAATATCTATATAAAACAGCTCGTTCATTTTCACCCTCTGGTTCACTGGCACAGTGAGAAAAGTTGAAGAGGAGAAAAGGTCCAAATTCAAGACATGCTACAGTAGAAACATTAATTGCAAATAGCAATCTTTGCTAGAAGAAATACGATGAATTATAAAAATCAAGTATATCCTGTTATTTAAAGAATAACTTCAATGCATATTACAATGTTATTTTTTTAATATAATATTTGCCAATTACAAATATAAATAAGTTCACGAGAGTAATTTTGGGAAAGCAATGAATTATTTGTTTGACTGTGTTTTATGCTAATAAAATCAGAAGTGAAACTATGATAAAAATATTAAATTTGGTACTAAAAAAATTATTTTTACAAATAAATGATTACTTTAAAAACATAAATTTTATTAAGATCCGTTATTCTTCAAAATTGATGGTATATATTTATATATAGACAAAAATAATACAATAAATACATATTAAAAATAACGGTGATTGGAAGGTTAGAGAGTTAATCGAAATGCTTTCGGGATATAAGTTGATGGGTATACCAAGAATTGGCTGATCCAAAGCCAACGTAGATCAAAACGGACGGTCAACTTATTAACGGACCCAATTGAAGAACAGGCCCAACGTTGACCGTCCAGGCGGCCAACGCGCACACAGACGGTCAACTCAAACGTTGACCGTCTGCGTACTGTAGCGTTGGGCCCAACAATGATTTTTTCTACAGTTATGGATCTAGCCCATTGGAGTCCACGATCTATCAGACGGCTAGCAACGGCTTTCTCAGCATCTTCCACGATCCAAACTAGCTCCCAAAATGGATATTAAAATCGGCGCCTTTCACATGAGGAAGGCGCCAGATTTTCTCAATTCCCTGCCAACTGAGGCTCTCCAACGGTAATATCCACAGAAGGAATGTGGGTAATTTGGAAAACCGCTGACTGCCATGAAAGGAAACTATCTTGGTCCATTTGACAACTTGCGTCAGCTTTGAAAGGAAGGTCAATTAGGAATCACGCAAGGGATCACTCCTTCCAAAGAAGGGAGATCACCTTGTCATCTGTAAATAAGCCCAAGAATCCTCATTCTGGGCACGCAAAACAATTACGCACGAAAGCTTGGGGAATGACAATCCTTGACTCTCGGCTGAAACTCAAAGTAACCTAAGGCATACAACGTACTCCTGACAGCCGTTTACTGCCTCCCCACCATCCAAATTCAAGACGACGGCATTGCCTCTTTTTCATCTGGAGATCCACACACACTCTCTCTCGCTCTCTTTTTTTATCCTAAGTTTCAGTTACCTTCTGATATCTCGAAGGTCGTTTACTAACTTGAGCGTCGGAGTATTTTCAGTCGGACAACTTTCCGCCGACACGCGGACATCTTGTTTGCTTTAGTGATGTGCAGGATTCGCGCTCAATGAACAGAGCCGGTTCAGACCATCCAGGCGAATTCGAGTCCGTTCGAAGTTCGAATCTAGGTACGCATCATAAGTATATTTAATTTGAAGACGGAGAGCTAACTATCAACACTTTGATAGTCGGAAAAACATTGAAACTTGTGATGGTTGAGAAAAAAAAAAGTTCAAAATTGTTATGATTGGAAATGTAGTTTTTAAATTAGTTGATTACATTTCCACGTGTTTTTAAAATGTCATTCTAAGGTGGGACTTTAAAATATGTATATAAAATTAAAAAATAGGACAATCTTTAGACTGCTAGACACTCTACATTCAAATCAGGCCAAATAACCGATATCAAAGGCCGAAGACTGATGAATATAAGCAATATGCGGATAGATTTCATGGCAGCCACTACGAAAGAGAGAAAAAAAAAAAGCCAAATTAATGGGGGAAATACCCTTGTTTGATGAAATTTAATGGATTCAGTAAATCCGGCCAAGAAAAAGAACCCAAGCAGACTAATATATTTGACGGCCCAGTTATACGGACCCACTTCACATGTAACCGGTTAAAACAGTATAACTGCTTTGTCTTATCCTGTTCGTAACGATTGTAACTGGACAAGGATAATCCAACTGCTCTTTACCTCTATAAATATCCTTTCGTTCCAATCGAGAGAACGATAGGAGGAAAATCCAGAAGGAATGCCCTGCCCTTTAGTCCATATAGAAGCCATTTCTTCTACCGAGTGGTCAAATCCTCCGAAAGTCTATCTAAGCAAAGGATATCCCTATAGAAGATCTTTCATTCAAGTGCCCGACCATCCTTCAGGAGCATCAAAACAATACTTAGATGGCCATACAATCTACAATAGTACTCACTCTTCAATATATTTTTGCTTTTTAATACGTCATTCAGTCGGGAGTATTTCTATGCCGCCCATCAATTGGTGCATCAAACACTCAATCTCACATCATATGCATCCCGCATCTTTTTACATCCCCGCATCTTTCTATTTTCTTAAAAAAATTTCTGACATGAGCGTCGGAGTATATATAATAGGAGCAATTTTTACCGTCCTTTTACCTCTTGTTTTTAGTTATGTTGCACAGGGTCGAGGCTCAAAGAGACGGGACCGGATTGGCTCCAATTCAACCCGACGTGGAATATCGAACTGTTTTCTAGCTTGTACAATAATTCGGATCGAAGGACAAAACAAAATCTATCGACAAGCTGCATATTCTACAATCAGCCCTATGGACCTCAATTGAAATTAACTAGCACTGACTCCAGTTATTTGAATCTTGCACCAGAAACATTTTCCCGGAAAATCTTGTCATTTTCCCTTTCTCTGGCAGGACACGGAAAATGGGAAAAAACTCTCAAAGAAAAATATATCCTATCCGGCTAGGTAATCTGCTTCCTTCTCCAATTAGAAGGAATTTTGATTTCTCACAATCATCACTACTACTTCTAAAATCATAATCACTCCACCAACACCGATTTTTCAGCATACTAAGATAGGAGAATATTTCCGTTTTCCATATCCTCCGTACGATATGAACTCCGTCCGAGCAAATGGAGCCTCCAGATTCCGGTGTTTTTCATCATTCGAAAAACGATTGATGCTCAAGAGTGCGGACTATAAGCATTACAGCATTTTCAATAAGAAAGATCCACAAAAACACTAAAATCTGATGAAATAAGAGAGAGAGACTCAGCGAAAGATTCAAACTCGAAAATTTGTATACCTCAAACCGTGGATTCTTCGGAGGGAGGGAGAATTGTTCACGTATGCAAGGGAAAAGGGCGCCGACGATTCTTCTTCTGCAATTAATTTCCACAGACGATTCATCTTCCGCAATTAATTTGCACATCTATCGGGAAGGAAATTGACCTGTGATCGCGCCAAGGGTTGGACCATTTGCATATCTTCCGCCCAATTAGCTGGAAAATTATATAGTGATGCAAAATATGGCATTAATAATTACTTATTTAAAAAATATATAAATATAAATAGAATCGCAGATGAAAATTTTGGGGGCCGACGAGACTGATTACAGAGACATCCGGAATCAAATAAAATTAGCTTTCTTATTTATTTTATAAAAATACAAAAATAATCATTTAAAAATTTATAAAATATAGCTTCAAATGTTTCGGAATTTGATAAATAAATAAATATATATATATATATATATATATGTTAAATAATTAAAACTAATTTTATTTGAGATGAAACGTAGAAATAACCAAAATCGGGGGCGAGGCAATCGCCTACGGTGCCGGTATAAATACCAGAGGTTCAGGTCAAGTTCGAACTTCAGACTGACAGGGATTTCGGTCATGGAGGGAAAGCGTTCGAATGTAGAACGGAGCCACTTGCTTCACAGAATCAGAGGTAACAATCGGAAACACGAGCAATAAATACCGAGTATTTGATGGCAGAGTATTCCAATTCACTTCGGTCAAGCAAATTGAATTTTTGGTTGTTTTTTTTTTTGTTTGTTTTTTGTCATTGAACGTTTGTGCAGTGTTTACCCGATCGTTTTGCAAAGATCTTTCCACTGGACGATTTCCAGTTATTTCGATCAATAGATTCAGAAACTACTGCACCAATTCTAGTGGAAACTGGTACAAGCTCAACTCAATCTTGAAATGGAGATGTAAATTACAAATTCAGGAGATTATCTGATAACAGTGAGGCTTTTGGATTTAAACTATCTATCGGAGTTCTTTTTCTCGGTCCAAGATCCGCGGACAACCTTTGACGCAATTCCGCAGCCTTATGCGTAAATTTAGGAGATTCTGTCTCAATTTCTGCACTGATTATGAACGGTGACAATACGAGGTTTTCCACCTTGCGTCGCTGCCCCAATGTAAACGGTTTCAGCGCTTTAAAAGCATCCACCTAGCGACATTTGGCTTCCGTGGGTCGGATGTAATTGAATGCAACATAAGGCAATTAAATGGCGAATACAGCAGAAAATGTGATCGTTTTGCATTTCTTTCTTCACTTGCTGACGTTACATTGCTTCCCTTGCACCCGATCAAAGGAGTCACATGTGTATTTGTAATAACGTTTGACTGTAAAAAATAATTGGCACAGCAAGTCAAACTTCAAGTGAGGTTTTCCTTGAGTATTTGACTTACAGTTTTAGCATTGACAGAAGTCTGAATATCAGTACAGTTGTCTGTATAGAAAGAGACTTAGGAGAATCAGCTTGATATCAAAGCCTAGCTATGCTTGAAAACGTCCTTAACCAAGCTAATGTCAAATCGTGTTTGTAGTTTTGCTCTGAGGCCAAGTTGTCTGTGCTATTCAAGTTGTGCACCTTAAAGCATGGCAAAGTAGATGCAGGCAAAGTTGTCTTGACCTAAGCTAAACTAGCTGGGCTTGTGTTTTTGATATGTGGAGAATGCAGATTTGGTGCGGTGGTTATGCAATTGAATACCTTTTCTGAAACATCTAATTGAATATTAAGACAGTGAAGTATGTCTATCCATATCAGTAATTTTGCCGATTTATGATATGCAGTTTCTGTAGCTACAATTTGCCCAATGGAATGGAGGTCCTCACACTCCAAAGGCAAACCCAGGTTCATAGGCTCGGTGAGTTATTGCTGATTTAGAAAGTTTGTTCTTTCTACAATTTCTATCCTATAGTTTCAGAGGGATATCAAGCATGATTATGTGTAACACAAAGCAATTCAAAATATTTTTATGTCAAGTTTTGGTGTCGGTTCCTTATTTGTCCTCTTCACTTTTCTGTCAGATGTTTTGCTAAGGGTGTTAGTAATTGTTCAGCAACTTCTTCAAGAAAATAGACATTGCTCGAAAAGAGATATATATTATATGCACCCTTCTGTTTTTTCAGGTAAATTCTTACCAATGTTTCAGCTATCTATTTTTCTTGAACTAACACCTGCTGTCTTGCTACATTTTCTCAAAGCATAGTTGCTTCAACTCTTTATTTAGTGCAAGAGCGCATTAGTCAGATACATGACACATGGACATGGTAATGATGCTGAGACAATTCAAATTAACATAAAAAGATACAAAACTTTTGGTAAATAATTGAACATGATGCCTGGACAAGTATACTCATTTTGTAGTTCAGCTGGAGTAACGGGGATTGGAAGACAATATATGCTTACTGTGCTGCTGTCTTTCTTATGCAGAGCAGTCAGTTGTTGACCGGGCAATAAATGACATATGTATCCTTCTAGAATGCAGTAGACACAACCTAAATGTGGTAAGTATCTTATTACTCTTTTTATTCCTCTCTTTCCATAATTGCTCCTTGCATATGGGTTGTAAGCTACGTATGATACCGGGTGGAAATAAGCCTACCAAAACTAGGAACTCTATAGCCATAAAGTCTGTACTTTAGATAAGATTAGTATGTTTTTGGAATAAACTCTAGTAATATCGTTATTTATTTAACTTGTTTATCACATGGGCATTTTAATTTCATGTTTCTAAACCGTGCTTCATCTCTTCAGCTAATACTTGGTGTTTTTGAGATATATTTCTTATATTCATGTACAATAATATAATACATACTTACCACTCATCAAGTTGATAACAATTGTCCTACCGAGACTTTTTATGTAGAATACAAATATATTTACTATGCATATTTATTCAACAAGCAAATATTACAATAAGTAACAGTTTACAATGCAATGAATTTAAGCTTTTTGGTTGATATTCCTCTATGGTTTGGATTTTTACATCACGTCATCCACTTCGCAGGTCTCTGTTGCCAAAGGGTGAGTTCACACTTATGACCCCCTCTCTCTTTTATTTTATTATCTTTTTTTCTATACAAGGGGAACAGGAATGCTTTGTACTTCAAAAATGTCTATTGAATTTAATGAAGATAAGATGACACTTTTTCTCAGTAGTGTAACCTATTTTTGGCAATTTCTAGTGTTGCTTCTGATAAATAGGTCTTCTTGTCCAAAGGAAATATGATGTAAAGAGTAACCAAGGCAAAGTAAACATCAAAGGCATAGCATAAGGGAAACATTACTTGCAGGAAAAAAAAAGGAAAGATGAATTAAAAAGCAAAAAAAGAACTTGGGTTTTATGTGGAACTAGATTTGGACCGAACAATGATAGAAGCCTCGAGTATTCTATCATCTGCAGCAGTCAAGGTTGATTCTGTCATCATTAATCATATCATACATTGCATGTCGTTTTTCATTTCTTCTCTCTTCACTTCTGTCACAGGTTGGTGATGGGATGGATTAGATTTCTTGAAGCTGGAAAGAAGTTTGATTGCATCAGCCGTCCTAATACTGTAAGAGTAGAAGAAGCTCTGAGTGATTTATTGTAACAACAATCTAGAAATAATGTTCAGACGTGGTTCATTTTCAGGCCTGGCCTATTCCTGTGAACGTTGAAGAAGTCAAAGATATCCAAATAACCAACAGCTCAATAGATTGATGATTTCATATGCTTTATTAATTTAGCGAGCTATTGAAGTTTGACCTTTTTCCTATCAGTTCCCTGAGTATATACAATTGCTGTATGTTGGGAAATTATCTTGGGTGGCCTCATTTGTTTAAGTTTCTACGGTTTGCGAGGGTATTACACCAATAGTGGGGTCAATTGAGTGTTTCAACTAAGGAAATTAATATAATTAGTTTTTCAACTGCGTTAATTTGCTTCTTTATAGAGAATAACTGGAGCTGTCAAAGGGAACTAATTTCCCTGTTTTCATTTTCATGATATAAGTCAAATGGCCAAGAAAGCCCATACTTCTGAGGAATAAATCTTGCTTAGCTCTTAAACCAGCCAAACAAGACTATGTATACTGTTGGCACAAAATTTGCAGAAGACAAGGCATTATATATATATATATTTCACCTGGTTGAGTTTTCTACATGATCTTGGTGACAAGCTCCTCAACGCGGAATTATTCTCTTGACTGCTACATTCAGATGTCTTCAGTGTTGCTCGGTACATCCTAGTTGTTGAGAAGGAGTCAGGTACTGAACATCTGTGAATGATTTTCATTTTCTCCCCAATCTATTTACTGATTTTTTTCAGGGGGGGGGCGCCTAAACTTGCAGTTTTCCAGCGATTAGCAAATGATCGATTCTGCAGTGCCAACCAATGCATCGTTATCACAGTAAGCACACCTTTAGTTTATGTCTTGTTAACATTTGTGTTGACTGTGAGCTTTGCAGGGGAGAGGCTATCCAGATATCCCCACCCGAAGGTATTTCTTGTTTGTATTTTTGATAAAACTGAAAGATTAATTATGCTATTCTGAAGAATATCATTTGTGTCTCCTCCCTCTGTTGGGTAATAATATGTGTTGTGATATGCTTCTGGGATTTTCCCTTTGCTGTAGGTTCTTGCGGGTCCTTATTGATAACCTTCATATTCCTGTCTGTTGCCTGGTCGATTCTGATCCGTATGGGTTTGACATCCTGACCACTTATCGTTTTGGCTCTATGGTGAGAATGCTTTGTTAACTATTTGCAACTTTTTGTTGAATTTTTCTGTCACTTAAGATGAGATGCCAAATTTGCACTTGGCTGTTACTTGACAACGTGGTAAGATTAGGAATACAGGGTAACTCCATCTATTGCCTTAAGATTTTGTTCATGACCTGAGCTGAGCAGCACACTTGAAGCTTCTGTGTATGGTGGAAGTAGAGTCTAGACCTACAACTTTTATGGGAGTCGAGGGAGGGAGCCTGCAAGCTCCTCCATTCCTCCATGTACATTTCCAACCTAATTATTGTCTATAGATATGATGGTCTAGGTTCTTATGTGTTTTTTTTTTTTTTTAACCGTTGATGTTTCTTCCATGTATAGTTATGTTTTAAGCTGTCAAAATCAAAAGCATGGTTTAGGGTGTTTTTGAGGTTTAGAGTTTGAGAGCTTGTATCTCCATTTTGATTATAATTGATTTCAAACACCCCCCCCCTTCATCTGTAATTTTTTCTTCACTTTGAAGGTTTTTCCATGAAAATCCATGCCTATTTTTTCTTCCCTTTTCTCGTCTCCCATTTTGTTTCTGTTTTCATCTCAGTTTTTTGTGTTCCTTGGTTTGTTGCACCATGCTTTCTAAGCAGTCTGACATTCCTTGCGCATAGTTTGACTGATATTCCTCCTTTCTTTCACCTTGTTGTTCCGCTTACTAAGCAAATGGCCCATGATGCAAAATTTCTTCGCATACCAGAGATTTGCTGGCTTGGGGCCTTTACTTCTGATGCTGCAAAATATAATCTTCCTTCACATTGTCTCCTTTCATTGACAGCTGAAGGTACAACATATACATGCTTGATATGCAAAACTGGGTTTCCTTTTCCTGTCCATATTTTGGTGGAATCCATAACCTTCTTTCTTCATTTTAAAACTCAGATAAGAAGAGAACTGAAGCCATGCTGCACAGATGTTACCTGCAAAATGAGGAGCCACAGTGGAGGTCAATTTTTAGTACTTTTTCAACAGTTCTCTGATAATAATTATCAACTGTGCTCAATTTTCTAAATCACTACTTATCATGTCATGCAAGGTTGGAACTGGAGTTCATGTTGGAAAAAGGTGTGAAATTTGAGATTGAGGCATTGTCTTTGCATGCGCTTTCCTTTCTGTCGGAGGAATACCTGCCCTCTAAAATTCAAGCTGAAGTTCATGCTCAACTATTTTGATACATCTATTAGAATGCAGCTAGTGAAGAATTAGTTCAATGCACTTTGATAGATTTATTTGTTAAAATGCCCGAGCTGTGCGTTCAAATTTGATCATGGACTAGATAGTAGATGATGTTTGTAACATTTTAACATCATTTTTTTAATATCATCAATTTGTCCATTCCAACCAAAAATGATGAAAATTTAGTGATGTGATGTTAGATGATATTTGTTAAAGAATGAAAGATGTTAGATGTGATGAAGAATTGCAATATTTGTTTATACTCCCAGGGCTTAAGAATGATTGTCATACTTTTAGGTTCAATTGGTGACCATAAAAATGATTAAAATTTGATGGAGATTGTCAAATATTTGAATAATGAATCACGTGCCAATTTTAATATTCATACATATAGACGATTTGAGATCAAATTTGTAAGCCTAATATTGATGACTTGAGGCGGAGATTTTGAATGAGGCCCATAGGATAAAATGTACCATTCATCACGTAAATAAAATGTTTTAGGATATAAAAAGGCCTTTTTGGTGTAGAAATGTGAAGCGAAAAATTACGGCTTATTTGGCAAGAAGAATTATACTGATCATCGGAGATCCAATTTGAGCTTTGACAAGATAATGTGTTTTTGAAAGTATCTCCGAGGAAAAGAATTTTAAGATTTAGGATGAAGTCAGAATTTATTAAACCATTTGAAATATTACAACGGGTCAAAAATGTGGCTTATAGATTAGCCGTACCTCATAATTTGACGGATTATCATAATATCTTTTATGTTTCAATGTTGCAAAAGTATGTCATTAATCCCTTGCATACTATAAAGTATGAACCGTTCCAAATTGATAAAAATCTAGCACATGCTAAAGTCCCGATTCAAATTTTGGAGAAAAGAGATCAATTTTTATATACCAAGATATTCTTTTGGTTAAGGTATTTTGGAAGAACTATTCATTCAAGGAAATAATTTCGGAGCATAAAGATGTGATATGAGAAAAGTATCCCTACTTGTTCGATTATTAAGAAATATATATTTCAATGATGAAATTTTATAAGGAACGAAGAGTTGTAATGTTAAGTTATCAATTAAAAATTATGTCATCATTAATATAATTTTAGATTAATTTAAAAATATTATATAATAAAAATTTGAGGAC
>JAOVVI020010283.1:0-13153 GCA_028571085.2 Nepenthes alata
CAGAAGCATAGTTTTTCCTTTTTACTATCATATACATCATGTGCGTTCTATACAAAATTCACATGTGCAATGTCATCCATAGACACAAGATCAGTATACAAAATCACAAGTCCAGTCAAGTTTTTACGTCAACAGGTTCTCCCAAAATAGCTCTAAGTGCTTCAGGTCCTCAAAAGCCTTTAGAAATTTCTTTTGATCACTCTTTCTCATCGGGCACTAACTCTACTGTCTCATATGGAGAGAAAAAATAATAAAACAGTGAGCCGGGGCCCAGCAAGGTACATGCATATGAGCGGTAAAACTGTGATGCAGAACGGTCATATAACTGTGCAGAAACAGAACGGTCATACAAAACATAATCTAGAAAACAGTGAAGGCATACTTTGATGATATTAAACCTCAGAAATCAGTAATCGGTAAACTATAATCGGTAAACTGTAAAAGGTAAACTGTAATCGGTAACTTTAATCGATAAACTGTAATCGATAAACTATACTTGGTAAACTGTAAACGGTAAACTGTAATGGGTAACTTTGATTGATAAACTGTAATCGGTAAACTGTAATCGATAACTTTAATCGATAAACTGTAATCGGTACTGTAATCGATAACATAGCATAACGGTAACAGACTCTGCCAGTATACCCTACTAGCTGAGGGGGTGAATAATCGCGGATAGATTGTGTTCACTCCATACAATCCAAGGCCTATGACTGTAACATGTGTATCCCATCCCGAGGGATCTGTACCGTATGCCACTCGAAGGTAGGCCTGTAACTGTGATTCCTCCTGACCGTAACGCCCCGAGGAAGGGCGAACCATAAATAACTCCATGGACAGTTATATCGATTACCACCATAAAGTCCTAAGGCATGCCGGAAAACCTATCCGGACTGTAGTCAGTCCCGGGTCCTAAATATCGGTATCAGAAATATCCTCTTTATTGAAAACCCTCTTTCACAATCAGAGTTTCACAAATTACTTTCAGTTAGCTTCAGAACGTACGGTAACGATTTACAAACTCATTCAGTTTTACTTCAACAGTGTATGAAAATTTATCGGTATAAGTCCGTACAAATTTTCAAAAATAAATTATACTGAGAGCTTCATTTCAATGTCAATTAACTTTAATATAGCAGGAGCTACGGTTAAAAATCATCAAAACCCCTTCATTTTCGTACCTAGGGCTTTGCTAAAACTTCCGGACTCAAATCAATCTCTAAACATGTGCTTATTCATGAAATTAATGCCATACATCTATACATATACATTAAATCATGCAATTTACCCAAAAATTCACAATATTTTCGAGCTAGGGTTTCACCACAAACTTCCGGGACAAAATCGAACACAATTTACATGCTTATTCACGAAATCAAAGCCAAAACTTGCAATGAACATGGATAAATACAAAATCTAACGGAACAATCGAAGGAAATATGCTTCATTGCTTTAAACATGCATCAACATCATTTTAGAGCATTTTTATCAACTTTAAAGCATGAGAATCGGTGAAAACGAAAAACGTCCGAAGTACACTTGCCTTGGCCCGATCTACCGTTATTTTTACCGGGTGTGGATTGGAACAAGTGATTTCCCCTTCTTCTCTTCTCTTCTTCCTCTCCTTCATGCATGGTCAGCTCTCTCTCTCTCCCTTTTCCTTTTTCCCTTTCATTTTATAACAAAAATGAAGTCAGCACGCGCACAAAAGTCGGGGCCGCGCTTGAGCGCGTCTCAAGCACGCGGCGAGCGGGAAACATTCTGCCAGCACGCTCGAGTGCCTAGAAGGCGTGCGTCATGCTGGGTTGCTACCAAGGGCTCGCTTGAGCACGCCTAGCATGCGGCAAGCGGGCAGCCATTAGAATTTGGCGCTCACTGCAGGGCCTCGTCACACAGTAGGCACCACCCGGCTGCTTGCTGAACTCGGGTACTTTTCTTACTTTTTACATTCAACCATCATTTTTCACTACATGTTTGGCCTCTTAATGATATTCATTTTTTTAATTACTCCCAATTTTCACGTTTTCATTTCCAGGGCCTCAAATAATATATGATTCTCATAATTTCTTTGTCAAATATTGTGCTTATATATGATTATTATGAATTGTGGTTTTGATTTTGTCATTTGACTTACGTTTTTTGTTCGTTTTACATTCTGACATTTTGCTTCCAACCCTAGCTCAAAAATTTGAGGATGTTTGGTTCGAAACTTTTGAGAAATGTGATGAAAAGGTTATTTGATCTATCGTTAAGCTTGTTGATCGATTTTTATTTGAAATTTTGAAAAAGGATTACACTTTTTAGGAATATTCAAAACTATTTGAAGGATTATTTCTAAGAGTTTGATTTGGCCATTGAGGCATGATAAATTAAGATTAAGGAAATAAGATTAAGTATAACTTCAATTAAGTAAATCAGTAAGAAATCAGACCTAAGACTGTCGTACAGTCAGGCAAGGTTCTCCAACATGCCTTAGAATGTTACGGTGGTAATCGAGGATAGCTCCGTCCACAGAGTGATACATGGTCCATCTCTGCTCGGGGCATTAAATTAAGAGGGCAGAGACTTTTGAACATTGAACTATGGACGTTGAAAACTTATTGAATTTGGCCTTGGATTGTATGGAGTGAACACAATCTATCCTTGATTATTCACTCTCTCGACTAGTAGGGTCTACTAGTTTGGGTCTATTCAGATAATAAAGTTGGATTGGAAGAACCGGTGATGTTTGAAATCGACTTATGGCTTCTGACATGCTTTCATGACGATTATTGCTTTCTCACTTTTTATATGCCTTATGTTCTTTGATAAGTCCCATGGCTTTTACTCTATTGTAAGCATGTTTTGTATGAAAATTTTATTTGCATGCTTTTATGGTACCTTGTTGGGTTTTGATTCACTAATCTATTTTTTTCCTCCAGATGAACCCGTACAGCTGCTACCGGATGAAAACGAGTAAAGAATGGGTTTAGCTAAAGAAGTTTTGAGAAGATCTAAAGTCCCTTGAAGAACCTTTGGAGTCTAATAATAGTGAATGTAAATAACTATTTTTGTGGATGGAATTTATGTATTTATAGTCATAGCATATATGTTTTATGTTGGGTTACTGTTGTTGGTTACCTAGGATTTCCTTATGGATTTAGTATTGCTTCTGCATTTTGACTCTAGATTTGTATGGGTTCCTAGTTGGCATCTCCCTTTTGAATCGATATAGTGGATAGGAATATTGTGACGGAATGGATCCTAATAAGGACTAAGATCTTTCGTCAATAAACAAACAAACCTAATATTCATAAAATTTACAAAAAAATTTGCAGAGTTTCCTTTCCAATTGGACTGAAACAAAATTTTATAACCTACTTAAATAACCTGTTCAAGCACGCAGCTACGTACATATCATAATTTTTCTTACAACACACATGCACATGACCACAAATTTCCATATCATCCATGGCGCCAACACAGTACCCCTAACTACTATACTGGATCTAAGAAAGATACCATCTAGGACCATGACAATTCAAACATCAAAATAGTGCAGAAGTAACTAAATCCATATGTTAACTTGTCGAAATAAGGACAACACATCCAACATAATATTGTTGCATTTTACCTTATCATAATTTACAATATTCACATCAAAAGACTAGCTATACGCATCCGAAAATCCTTCGAATAACCAAAATCTTCTGAGGTCTTCAAACTCACAAGCTTCCCTTCTTCTAACTAATTCTTACTTCAATTCTTATCAGACTTTTGCTTATCTTGAGGGAAAAACAAAAAGTAATGAGTAAACTAACAGCTCATGAAATGTATCCAAAATTTGTAATAATATATATAAATCATGTAAATATGCGCATATTGACAAACAATTAAACATACAAGAAATTTAACGATCAAATATGTATATGGGTGAGGCATAACATGAAAACAATGCATAATCATATAAAAATTATTCATTTTCTCAAAGTTTGGATCAAAAACATAAATTCTTCATTTATTCCTAGTTTGGGGTCCTTATCTAAACATATTCCAATCCTAATTTCTTAGTTCTCCTCCATACTTTACATACCGAGGACTGGATATTTATTCGTTGACTTAATTATTATCTTCAATAATTTACATCCCGAGGATAGGATACTTACTGATTTAATTTATCAGTTCTCCTTCATGCTTTATATCCCGAGGACAGGATGCTTATTCTTTGACTTAATTATTATCCTCCATACTTTACATCCCGATGATAGGATGCTTACTGATTTAATTTATCCATTCTCCTCCATACTTTACATTCTGATGACAAGATGCTTATTCTTTGACTTAATTATTATTCTCTATACTTTACATCCCGAGGACATAATGATTCTCATAAGCTTAATTTCTATCCTTATTACCTAACGGGAAGTATTTTTGTCCTTATTTCCCAAATTGGAACTTATCTTGCCTCAAAAACCATTATAATTCATACCTTCGGTTAACCTCAAAACTTCTAGATAACTTAATGGTGCAGTTTCAAATAAAATCCTTAAGTACAAAATGTCTGATAAATCGCGTCAAATCTCCAATTAACACTTGAATCTCCAGATTTAAGATTTTCATTCACGAAATCCCAAATTTTTGTCCTAGGGTTCCCTACAAAACATCTGGACATAAATCGGACACTGAACACATGCTTATTTATGAAATCAATGCCATAACTCAAAATACATATACAGAATCGTGCATCTAAACCATAAATCCCCAATTTTCGAGTTAGGGTTTCAAGCACACTGTTCGGACACAAAACGAACGCAAATCACACATCAAACAATGAAATCGGAGTTATTCATCATCATATATATACATAAATTTAAAATCTATTGAAGCAATCGTAACAAAACTTTGGGAATGGGGGTTTTAGAGCATAAATAATAAAACAGAGATATCATAATGCGGTAAAAATGAAAAACAACGTCCGAGGTATAATTGTCTTAGCACGATCTACCATTATTTTTACCCAAATCAGAGTGGACCAGCCGGATTTCTCATATTTTTTCCACTTTCCCTCTTTTCTCCCACTACTCCCTTGCTGGAAATGTCGAAATAGGCCGAAGAAAACTATACGCAACATTTTTATACAAAGTTAGGTGCTCGAGCACCACTCGAGGACCAACTAGGCTCCATGAAACTTTCACATGACCACACTCGAGTGCCACCCAAGCGCCCTCAAGTGCGGGGTTCTGATAAATGTGCACCGATTGCGCCCGAGGTACAACCCGAGCAGCAAGGCCCTGGAGCCATTTTTTGCCTCCAAATTAATTTTTTCTACATTTTTCCTTTACCCAATTACCTTAATCTTAATTATTTTAGCTTAATAACTAGAATTCACTATGTTTTGGAAACTTGGGTCATCACATTCTCCCCCACTTATAGAAATTTTGTCATCAAAATTTGATGAACTCTGAATTTTATAAATCAGAGGAACCTTCTAAGCGTTCCCAAATCAGTTTCAAATTAAAATGGTCATCCTAAGGCGTTAAATCTTCAAATCGTCTTAATCCTTATTATCTAATGTGTTCTGCCTAGATTCAAATCCACTATGTCCGAATGTAAACCCGATTAATTGACTATTTTCCCAACTTGGTTCTAAACAATAAACGAGCAAAATATCTTACTTCCTTTCATACTGGACCTCGAGATCGAGCATCCCTCTGAATTTCAAATTAAACCTTAAAATGTGTAAGGGTTCATCATACCTCTGTTCCGCGCTCAGATCAATCATTAAACTCTAAATCATCAAATTATAATTCTTCACCACAACTGACTCGATCTAGCACCAAATTTTCCTTTATCAAACTTGACTAAAATTTTAGCATAAACCTCATATCACGATCAGACCTTAAGGGCGGAATACTTTGCACTCTCATCATTTGTTGGCACGTCATCAAATCGACATCTTCCCAAGTACCAAATCCATTTGGAACAGTCGAATTACATAACAGCCAAGATTTCATTAATCTCAAAATGATCATGCCAAGAAAACACCTCCCACAAATCCTCAAACCGCAATAGGACTAGAGGCTATAATTACACAATTTCCATGGATTCAATGTGGTTTTAGATTTGTTACCCACAATTTCAATACTCATACACTTAACGACCTCGAGATCTCATTGGCACACCGATGGGCTAACTAGTTCAACCTGAACATGTCATCTGTAATCACCATGGGTGGATCATTTTGATTTCCCTAAAACATGATCAGAGGGCTTCCCATTCCCAACTTCATAACTTTAGCATTTCAGACACGATTTTTGTTTCCCAATTTAGGAATTCAGCATTCTATTACCTCAAGCATTGGAACATAGTCGCAATTCCTCAAACTGAAATTTTCAATTGCTAATTCCATCTTACGAAGGAGTAGTCCAAACTAGGGATTCCTCTCCCTCTTAACCCAAGGGCATCTATTTACATATGGTGCACATAAAAACGTAGTTCTAGGTTTCCCTCAAATACCAAGATCCACTTCTTACAGTCCCCAACTTATAGGTTCGTAGGACATCAATTACCTCAAGAAGCAGCATCCATAAATTCTCAAAACAAAGACCATATCATAAAATCCCACTAAAATGATACAATTTTAAATCATAAACTCCTCCCCCACTTATATCAAGGGTAGCCACCTATTTGGGATCCAAAAATAACAAGATCCTAACCTTCCCCAAGAAATTGCTACAATCAAAGCGGCCTCACACCTACATTACATTCCTTCTTTCAATAAACATATAATTAATTACTTTCCACGATTCGCAACATCTACAGAAGAACATACATATAAACCAAGGAATAATCTCAAATTTACTAGGTGGATGTAACATAATATGAAATTTAGGAAAAAGAAATACATGAATCCTCAAACTCAAAAAAAATAGAAGTTAAGCTCCTCAAATAAGAAAATACCTTCATTCATGCTTGGGGTTGCCTCTGTGTCCTAAACTGTTACCTCAAGTACTGTAACTACTGCTAGTCTCCTTGGTAGGGGACAATTCTTGGCCAGCTGGTCCTGCTGACCACAATTGAAACAGGCCCCCATTGCTTTAAAATAGGTCATCCCTAGATGCCTACTCCCATACTGCACACAGTCCACCTTGGGCACTTGAGAAACGGCCACTGATTGAACCTCAGTGATACTTTTTCCCTTAACTCCTATTTTTGCCTTCTTAGAGGACCAGGACGGTTCCACATTAGATCCCATACTATAGCCTACCCCGCGTGTGACCCTTTTAGCAAAGAACATTTGCGTCTCCAGTTCCTCCTCATAAATCAAAGCTCGATCTAAAATATCAACATACATTTGGAGCTTGTGGGTCGACAATTGTCTTCCAAAATAATTCCTCAGTCCTTGCAAAAATTTCTTCGCTTTGCTCAATTCATCCTCCACAAAATATGGCAAGTAATGAGACAACTCAGTAAATCTCACATCATACTCCACTACAGTCAAGTTTCCTTGTCGGAGTCACATGAATTCTATTTCCTTTTTATTTTGGAGGCTAGGCGGGAAACACTTTTCCATAAAAGCTTCCTCGAACATTTTTCAAGTAATCTCATTATTTGGTACATCTAACACCCTCTTTTTCATGGCCCACCAGCTATCAGTCTCACCCTCCATATTATATACTAAAAACATGACCATCTCTCGGTCAGAGCACTGAATCACTTCAAAAATCATTTTCATCCTTCGGATCTAGATATCCACCATCATCGGATCTGGTTCACACAGAAATTCAAGCACTCTTTCCACCGTGAATCTATCATACGTAGTTGGAGCAGAGTTTACGAGAACTAGCTCAGGTGCAGGGATCGTAGCCATGTGACACTGCTCTATTGATTCAACGACGTTTGTTATCATTCCCAACAAATTTACGTACTCAGCTTCTCGTTCATGGGGAGTACCATCACTTCCATAGTTATTTCTTCTACTTCTTCTACTAGCCATGCTATATCCTATAACCACAAACATCACAATATCAGCCAGACTCAAAATCAAATTAAAGGGAGGGGTTAGGTTAGATGCATTCCAAAATTAAATCCTTAAGGCCAAAACTTAAGCATTCCCTCTAATCCTAACTACTTTTCCTTGCCTCAACGTGGAACAAATTAACCTGAGTCCTTAAACCTAAGTCGATCATCCTAGGCCTTCATTCAATATCAACTAGCTTAAACACTAAGTTTCAACTGAATTTTAATCTAGCTTATGTAAACTAGGATATTAATCTACCTATTTCGGTCAAATCTTAACGGATCCTATGCTTCTGCATACGATTCATATCAAACCTAAGGCATCTCTTTTCTCTGATAGCAATTGTGACAAAATAGATCCTTATTCTTTAAAGATCTTCCGTTAATAAACAAACAAAACTAATATTTATAAAATCTATAGAAATTTTGGCATAGTTTTCTCAACAACTGGACTGAAACTAAAATTTACAACCTGCTAAAATAATCTGTTCAAGCACACAACTACGTATATATCACAATTTTTCTTACAACACACGTACACAGGACCATAAATTGACATATCTAACACAGTACTCTTAACTATTATATTGGATCTACGAAAGATGCCATCTAGGACCATAACAATTCAAACTTCCAAAATAGTGCAGAAGAAACTAAATCCATATGTTAACTTGTAGAAATAAGGAAACACATCCAACATAATATTGTAGCATTTTACATTATCATAATTTACAACATTCATTTCAAAAGACTAGCTATAAACATCCCAAAATCCTTCGAATAACAAAAATCATCCGAGGTCTTCAAACTCACAAGCTTCCCTTCTTCTAGCTAGTTCTAACATCAATTCTTATAAAACTTCTACTTATCTGGAGGAAAAAATAGAAAGCAAGGAGTGAGCTAACAACTCAACAAATATACCCAAAATTTGCAAGAATATATATAAATTATGTAAACATGCACATATTGATAGACAATTAAACATGCAAGAAATTTAATGATCAAATATATATATGGGCGATGTATAACATGAAAACAATGCTTAATCATATAAAAATTGTTTGTTTTCTCAAAGCTTGGATCAAAAACATAAATTCTTCATTTATTCCTAGTTCGGGGTCCTCATCTGAACATTTTTCAATCCTAATTTCTTAGTACTCCTCCATACTTTACATCCCGAGGACAGGATGTTTATTCATTGACTTAATTATTATCCTCCATACTTTACATTCCAAGGATAGGATGCTTACTAATTTAATTTATCTATTCTCCTCCATACTTTACATCCCGAGGATAAGATGCTTACTGATTTAATTTATCTGTTCTCCTCTATACTTTACATCCCAAAGATAGGATGCTTATTCTTTGACTTAATCATTATCCTTCATACTTTACATCCCAAGGACAGGATGCTTACTGATTTAATTTACTATTTTCCTCCATACTTAACATCCTGAGGATAGGATGATTCTCCTAAGCTTAATTTATATCCTTATTACCTAACGGGAAGTATTTTTCTCCTTATTTCCCAAATCGGAACTTATCTTGCCTCAAACGCCATTCTAATTCATACCATTTATACCTTTGGTTAACCTGAGAGCTTCTCAATAACATAACGGTGCAGTTTCAGATAAAATACTTAAATATAAAATGTCAGATCAACCTCATCAAATCTGCAATCAACACTTGAATCTCAAGATTTAAGATTTTCATTCACCAAATCCCAATTTTTTGTCCTAGGGTCCCCTCGAGCGTGGGGCTCTGCTAAATGCACCCCTGTTGTGCCCGAGGCACAACCCAGGCACCGAGGCCCTGGGGCAATTTTTCGCCTCAAAATTATTTTTTTTTTCATTTTTTCTTAGCCCAATTACCTTAATCTTAATTATTTTTGCTTAATAACTTGAATTCACTATGTTTTAGAAACCTAGTCGTCACAAATATCGTATTGGAGCCATGGATGAATATGGCATTTTGATGATCCTGTGTTTGTGTAATGAATGAATATGGAAATCTATTTATCTATATGCTTTGATTAGGTTATTTGTATGATTTTTAGCCATTTTATAGAGAAAACTCTCCTCAATTTTTAGCAGATATTATATTATTTGGACATTAGTTTATTTGGCTATTGACGGAGAATATTTAAAAAAATCTACTCCATCACAAGTCTTTGAGGCTTAGTGTAAATAGTAATAAGGATTCTCAGTTGATTGAGCTTTGGAGTTAAGTCGGAGAGGCAATTAATAGTTTTGGGTTGTTGCCAAACTTGCTAGGTTAGTGTGAAGTTTTTCTAGGTATCGTAAATTTATAAGTAGATAAGTGATTGTGATGAGTTGTGTCAGGAAATTTAGAGTATATTCTCATAATGAAGTTTTGATTTGGTTTTTGATAGATTAATTAGTTAATAAGGATTAGAACAACTTGAATGCCTAAGGTTTCATGGAACTGTAGTTAATCGAGGGGTGATTTGGGAACGCTTGGGAGATTTCTTCTAACTTGGGGATTTTGAGGTTTGTCGAATTTTGAGGATAAAATTTCTATAATTGGAGGAGAATGTGACAACCTGAGTTCTAAAATACGATAATTATGATGTAATTGAATTAATAATGATCAAGGATTAGATTTAAAATATGAGAAATTGAGGTTGGAAGTAAAAAGAGGAAGTGGGACCTGTAAGGTATCGATTTCCAAGATATGGTTAATATGGGTGGTGAGGTGTCAGATTTTAAAAATATGATAATTGTGAGGTAATTAAGTTAAAATTGGTGAATTGTAGTCAAAAGGTAAGGGAGGAATTAGATTAAAAAACTCAAAGATCCGGAATTGATGAATCGGGAACCAAAGTTGTAAACCGCAAAATGTTAATTTATAAATAAGATTTCAGGCTTTAAATCATGATAATCATGGCCTATTAAGATTATATAATGAAAATTATGGTCCAAGGATATGAAACAATCGATTAGAATGGTCAAACAGGTCTCGGATTGCAAAAAAATGAAGTAGGCTTGTTGCAGGCTCAATGCGGGATGACCTGCACCCGACCAGTGCCCGAGGCTCCACCCTAGTGCAAAAAAATAGAACCTCCACACCCGAGTAGCGCTCGAGCGACACATGGGCACGAAAAATAGAAGGCGCTGCCCGATGACCGCCCGATTGGTGCTCGAGCGCCAGTTGGGGTTTTTATACCACACGACGGTTTCTCCTTCACATTTTTTAACCATTTTAGATTTTTAGAGAGAGAGAGGGATGAGGAACTAGAGAGAGAAAGAGAAGATGGAGGCCCACGAATCCAAATCTGTCCGAGAGTCAATTAAAAAAGTGATAAATCGGGACTAGTGAAGTACACTCATACTCTTCTCTTTCATTTTTGTACACTTTTATCTTATTTGTTTTGGGTGTCCTCATTCTGATACCCGGTTAGGTTTATATTTTATGATTCTTAAGACCTAAGCATGCATATATGTTATTTTAGAGTCCAAATTTGTAGTTTAAGTTAGGTTTCAGACAACATAAACCCTAACCCCCATGCCTGGACATGAAACCCATGAATGTTTTGAGTTTTAGCGTAATTTGCAACTAGACTATGGTTACCCATGACTTGAGTATGTAATTTTATCGACTGGGTATTCAAATTTATGGTTTGAAGTGGAAATTCATTCGTGGAAACCCTAACCCGCGCACAGATATCATTTAAACTTTGATTTGGGGTTAAATATATAAATTGACTTGGGATTATAGTTACCTATGCCTTGGGTTTGATAATTTACCCGTTGGATATCCGCAATTTTGAGAATTAACGGGTATGTGAAGTTCGTTCACTGTTTATGTGCACTGTTCACAGGTACTGTTCACCGATGACTTCAGGCGATATTTTGAATAATTGTCCATATTTAATTGCTAATCAAATGATATGTATATTTGTATAAGTCCAATCAAATAATTTTGAGGCTTCGATATATGTGTTCTGAAAGAAATCTATGTACGAAAGCTCTCAAAGTCAATTCAATCTTTAATGGTAAGAACTCCTAATCTTATCTATGCTTTCAATATTTGTATGTAAGTTAAGTTATGAAAAAATAGAAATCAACAAGCAAGACAATAAATACGTGAATAACTGCAAATTGTGAATTGATGAATCTAATCTCCCTAACGGAGATATCTATAAAAAGATGAATCTGATCTCCCAGATGGAGATGTCTATGAAAAGATGAATCTGATCTCCTAGATGGAAATATCTGTGAAAAGAATATGATAGAACTTCCTTCAAAAGAATCAGTAATCATGAAAATAGGATCCGCATTCATGTCTCTGATGGGTAACGCCCCCAAGCATGTCACTAATGTGACAGTGAAATCTCAAGGGAATTATCCTGCCCGCTTGTTTTAGCGAGTGATGTTAGGGACATGCCTATGGACATTACAGCGGTAATTGAGGATGACTCCATCCATGGAGTGATACGTGGTCTGCTCTTTCTCTGGGCGTTAAAATCTAGATGATAGAAATCTGAGTCTGACCTACCTTCGAGAGGTATTACTGTAACCGATCCAACTAAAAGGGATACTACTGTCCTATTTCTGGCCTCTAATTGTGTGCGAAATATAATCTACCACTGATTATTCACTCTCTTTTGCTATTAGGGTCCAATAGCCTGGGTCCGCAAAGATGAATAATTATACTTATGTTACATCTTAATGAAAATAAGAATGAAAGAAAGAAGTAAAATGCATCTCAAGCATGTCAATTTAAGTTCTGTTTAAGCATTTTTCCCGATCTTATATCTTTCTCCTGTTTAATTTTATTATTATTATTTAGTGGCTTATTATGATGTACTTATTGTGTTGTTAGCTCACTCTTATCTCTTCTTCCTTCCAAACGAGAGTTACGAGCTGACGCTCAATTAGATAAAGCAAGGAGAGAGTTTTGCTAAGGAGATTTGTGACGGAACGGATTTTTTTTTTCTTTCAAAAGCTTCCGTCAAAAACAGGAACACCATTACCGGTCAATACAGAAAGCAAGACTTCTGCAGAAATTTCGGCAGAGTCTCCTTTGTAACCGGACGAAAACCCAAAATACAATCTTGTAATAATCATTTTAAATCAAGCACACAACTATACTTCAAACACATTTCCTACAACAAACATTCACAGGATCACTT
>JAOVVI020010284.1:1489-13153 GCA_028571085.2 Nepenthes alata
CTGTCCTCTCGGCCATATGCCGATTATCACGGGCGATGAGAGAAGCTCTAATTTTTTATCATTCACAAGAAAATCATTAGATTTCCTAGCATAAAGTCATCAGCTATTACGTTCCAATTCAGCGTAAGCCCCTAAAATAGTTTCGTCTCCATTGTCCAGAGCTAATGCTCTGTTTTTTCCTAAATTCCCAATTCACCACCAAATTGGAACGATTAGCACAATTCACCACATAAAGGCATATAATCAACATCTAAGAATAAAAAGGGAAGGATTTACTTGCAACTAACGGGTCCAAGTTCTCTGGCCACTGCCGGTCTCTAAACCCGGTTGGAAAAATGGGAAACAGTCCACAACGATACCAAAATCCCCAAAAATTGGGATACAACATGCAAAATCGTTACTTCATGGTTTAATTAGATAATTTACAAAGCCCCATTTAAAAGATCTGGTGGAATCCTCACCGAGAAGAAGCTCTGTGTTTGGTTTCCCCACAACTCTGTATCCTCGATTTCACCCATTACCCACCAAATCGGTTACAAAATCAAAGAATTAGGCATTAACAAGAATAAATGAAGGATTAATTTTGTGATGGAGAATTTTATTTGCAAAATAGGAAGATTACTTGCCTGAACTGTAGCACAGTTAAGGTTTGCCGTGACGATGGTGGCGGCTTCGACCTAGACTCACGTCGGCGACTAGCAACGGCGGCGGTAGTGAGAAACAGCGGTGGCAGTATCAGTTGCATGGCTAGGGTTTAACGACGGCGGCGATTTCTTCCCCCCTTCCCTCGTAACACCAATGTCTCCATAATAACGAAGAGGGTCGATTTAGGGTTTCGCCAATTTTCCATTTGGGCGTTTGTCTCATTCCTTCTCCCCGTTGCTAAAATTGCGTTGTTCTTCCTCTCTCTCTCTCTCCCCCCTTTCCCCCTTTCCTTTCTTCTTTTCCTTCCTTTATCGTTATTGTTATTATTATTATTATTATTATTATATTATTGTTATAATTATTTATATATTTATCATTTATTATTATTATTATTATTATTATTATTATTATTATCTTTATATTTATTATTTATTTTTATTATATTTAAATTTAATTTAGTGGCCCATCATTTATTCCTAAACCCCTTGATCCAGATATTCTAACTTATTGGGCCCAAGTATCGGTCCAATTATACCAACTTTGAGCCCAATAATGATTACAATTATTTAATAATTATCAATATTAATTTTTATAATATTCTAAACATTCATGGCATTACAAACTTTCTTCCAAGAATGGGCTCTCTCTCTCAGATCCTCCCCAATACTAAGGTCGTTAGGCGGATAAGTTTTTCCTTTGGCAGACGGTCTCTTCCCTTGACTTTTCCTTTTGTGGGCTGACACTTATGCATGGAGGAATGAGCCCCAAGCCGTCATCCATTTAGACGACTGCATAGGAGCTGGGGCAGTGCAGGCATGATGCCCTGTTGGGCAACAAGCGCGTGGTCGTCAAAGGCAAGTCACATGTCACCATGGCTACCAGGGGGTCATCACCATAGAAGGCGATGTCTCTAGTCGACATGCTGGCTAGAGCACAAATATTGACTGCACTTGTTAGCTCACATGTCATTAGCTGACGCCAATGATACGGCCATAGATCTGGATTACTGAATGAGTTATGGAGTCTCTTGATCTTCTTGAGAGGGTTGAGTTGAAATAGGTCAGATCTTTATTAATTTAAAACTGAATTCTATGCATTATAACTAACAAATAAAAGGTCAAAAAAAGGAAGAAACTCACTCCCCAATATATCCTCCAATACTCTATCAAAAATCTTTCTTAAATAGATAGAAAAATAGAATGAGTAAATGAAAAATACTTGGAAGCGTGTAATGGGAGATTGAGTATTTGGGTACGCTTGACAGGAGAGCGGTTTTAAGAAATGAAGGATAGAGCTCCGATTAGTGTACCCGACTGAGGAGGCGGCTTGGGAATGGAGAGCTATGCTCCAATGTGTACGCCGGACTAAGGACAGCTTAGAGATGAAGGATTGGGTTTTAGTAAGTGCATCTGATCGAGGGACGGCTTAGAGATGGAGGATTGAGCTCCGACGAGTACGTCCTACTATGGAGCAACTTAGAGATGGAGGATTGGGCTCCTAAGAATACATTCAGTTAAGGGGGGGCTTGAAGATGGAAGGCTGAGCTCCAATAGGTGCTCCCATCTGAAGGATGGTTTAGAGATGAAGGATTAGATTCCGATGAGTGTGTCTAGCCGAGGAGCGACTTAGAGATAGAGGGTTGAGTTTCAACGAGTGTGCCCGATCAGGGAGCGGCTTAGAGATGGAGGGCTGAGCTCCATTGACTGCACCCAACCAAGGGGAAGTTTACTACAAGGAGTGAGTTCTGCACTTTTTAAGGAGTAGTTGTTCAATAAATGCACTAGCAGGCGGGTGGCTTAACCAGAGAAAGAAAAGATTTTAGGGTGCTGATGATGAGGAGAGGGATGCTCTTCAGTCTCCACTTTGGTGACAGAGGGGCTCTCTGCACTATGTCTATGAGTCGCATTCACCGGTCTATTATCCTGAGGACTCAGTGCCGGTAGGAGACCTGCACAACCATTAACCGAAGCGAGAGAATGAGGCCTCACCTCTCCTTCTTTCTGAGCTTTCTCTCTATGCGTTCCTCCACTCCTCTCCTTCTTTTCTTCTTTTATTCTCTCCCTATTTCTATCTTATTGGTGATCCCCTCGCAGGAGATTCCTGCTCTGCTCGTAGGGATGAAGAAAGAGATTTATAGTGTTGGAGTCGATTCATCCTTGATTGGACACCAAGGCTAGCTATCGATTGCCCTGGTGGATCCGCTGAACTGTCTCAGTGATTGCGTACAAGATGAGTATTGCAACCCCGGCTACTTAGGAATATTCCTTCCTTTATTGGGGCAATCGCTGAGATCATCGCATGACAATTTCCATTTTAGGGATGATCCGCCGAATCATCACTGCCATCTTGGGGCATGAGATCTTGGGTAGGATATTCTAGGAATATTTAATAAATTGTCCCCGGAGGTTATGGCAAGTGTTGCCCGTGTATTCATGAGGGGGCTGTGGCAGATTGGTGGCAACCATCTGTTGATACTTCTTCCACAGCTGCTGGGAATCACACGCGGCATATGGGCTTTGTCCATTGGGCTGGTGCTGCGGGGTTGAGCTCCACTGGTTGTTGATTGGACCTTTTGGACTCTAGGTTTTATGGGATCTTGTTCGGTTTTTGCTTCTTGGTCACATTTGCTAGCTGGTTGGATCTTAGATCGGCTCATAAAATTATCGGACCTATTAAAAAATAAATTGAGAAACCAAATGGTGTATGGATGAATAAAGATAGACCCTAAAATTTAACTGCTGAGTCCAGGGATACGTCCAAAATAAATTGGACAATTATGAGCCCCTACCTATATCATCTGACTAATGGGAAGACTCCATACAAATGAGCCAATTAAATTGATCTAATTAAAGACTGGTTAGGGGTTGGAATGGGGGGAGGACTCATGCTTAGTAGACTATGAAAAATTGAATGAGAAGGCAAATTGAAAGAGTTGACACATGAAATTGTATCCCGTAGTTGGTATCTGATCCCATCCTTAGGCTGCCACCACCACCAAATTTGTGCCCGTGACAAAGGTCACGCAGGTTTAGACTAGTGCCAATGCCCCAGAATGTGCCTGCATTCTGCCAACACCACTCCACACGATGCCAGTGACAGACCTACCCCTATTGAATGTTACTGCCACCAGGTCCACTGCCATTGCTGGTATTGACCACGGCTAGTAACTCAAGCCACATTACCTATACTCCCACAGCTTTGACTGCCCCAGTGGTAGGCAAAGAGAACATTGCTTTCCTCCTTGCCGTCGCCACCATGCCAAGCCTAAACTGAAGGCTTGAATGAGCCTAAATAGATAGAAGGCATGAATGAAAGACCCTGCCACCTCTCAAAGAACAATATGGCTTAAATAGGTTTTCACCACTATGCAAAATGGCCTAGAGAACTATTAGTATTAAGTTTGTTGGGTCTTGGTAAAGTGCACTTTACTTGAACGAAAAACAATAGAAAGTATGGATACAAATAAAATTAACGACTCAAATAAGTAAATAGATGAATAAAAATGGGCCCTAAGATTCGGTCATGATGCCTAGGGATGGCCCAAGATAATGGGCCAACTAGAAGCCCTCGCCTACGTTATCTAGCCAATGAGAAAGCTTCGTACAGGCGAACCAACAAGATAGTTAAAGTTAAATTTAGTAAAATTTTTTGTAGGGATTTACTTAGAAGAAAATTATTATTTATCTTAATTTTCTTTAATTCTCCAACAAATCACTTTTTTACATATATAACTCATTTTAATATTTTTATTTAAAAACATTAATGTGCCTATTGCATCCCGGGTCCTCAGTTGTCGTGCGAATTAGGGAGTCTTCGGATTCCTCGTCGTCCGGAGGTAATCGCAAGCGGGTCCGGTTTCTATCTCTATAAACCTGGGACCTGCACAACACAACTAACAAATAGGAGGTTAGAGACCTAGCAAAATTTCTTCTACCGAAAATACTCCTTCGCTCAAGTCAGTAACCTTCCGTAATGAACGAAAAGGGGTGCGCATGACTAGAGGTGCGCGGGGACTATATTGTGAATACGTACGGAGTGCGTGGACGCGGGAATGGAAAATTTGTGAGCGGGTGATGGAACGTCTGACTCCCGAAATGTACCGTAGCGGATGGCTAACTATAATGGCCCGTGTTAGGCTAGAGAGAAGTGGGAGCTGGCAATGTTGTTGAGAGCTTGCGCATGGAGGAGCGTATGTGTCGATGCCAAGCTCTGGTTCCCTCCCAGGTGGGCTCTCCTCCTCTGTAATCGAGGAGGGAATTTATGGCTCCTCAGGTTGGAGTCCTTGGTGCGAGAATCGCCCCTTCAGGGATTCGTTATCCGCTGATAGTTGACGGCAATCGTCGATGTGTCAATTGTTTCCTTGTGGTGGCAGGTAGACTGCTGGGCATCGTGGGTCATACTTGGTCTACCTCTTACGCTAGGATTGGATGGGGAACTGTAGGCAGCGGCGTGAGCCGCGACTGACAGCGTTGACTTTCTTTCCATTGGCTCGCTTCCTCTATGCTACCTTTGTTGCCTATGAGTCGCAGTAATGGGCGGCAGGCGAAGCCCATTGGCTACGAGGATGGGCTGCCACGTAGGCTACTTTGGGATGTTGGACTGGATTTGCCGCATGGGCCGTTGCTCCATGGATTGGGCTTCAAAATTTCTTTGGGCCTTCATGTCGGACCGAACACTAGCCCCTCATGCCAGGGCCAACCTATGGTCGCGGCTTGGCATGTCCTTCTGGGTCTGGTTTGCGGTTGCTCGGTTTCCCTGGAGATGTGCTAGTGTTTGTCATCTTTCAACTTGGTTCCTTTCCTAGGTGGTGGTGCAGGCTTTTCTGGTACTACGATGCTTCAGTGCCTGGAAAGGAAGGATTTGCACGCCTGAAGTTGCCCTGGGTCAGGCGCTTTCCCTTCTTTGTGAAAAACAATCGTTGAGGGCGAGCTAAATTAACCAATGGCAGGGCGCCGAATTCTTTATAAATAAGGGGGTTCCCTCAACTGGCATGGCTCATTCGTTGGCTGATTTTTGTTGGAGCAATGCAAAGACCTTGGTGCATCCCGCTTCCATCGACAGTTCATGAAGGAATCAGATGAACTAGCTAGAGATCTAGAGCTTCCGCTGAAGACTGGACTTATGCCCCTTCATCGGGTCATTCCTCATGCTGATGAGGGTGACTCGACCACTCTATTGTTGTCACGTGCCTTCCCCCAGATTGCAGTGGCCCGTGGTGTGTAGGAAGATCCTTGAGGAGCTATCGCGGGGCTCTTTGCCTCCCGCGTGGCACATTGCACATGGTCTTCACTTCACTGGAACCACGCGCCGGCTGGGGAGGAGGTAGAAAGTGGAGCTTCAGCGGGGGGAAGAGCGGGTTCTTTTTCTGCGTCGCTGCCAGAGGCTCCTGGGCTGGGTGTTGGTTTCGCTTCTGCGGTTAGTATTAAGCTCATCCGCGGTGGTTGACCAACACTTGGCTGCTTCGGGCTAGCGTGCTTCAGCTTGTTGGGTTACCGGTGATGGAGTCATGGTGACCCATTATAGGTCACGTTCGCCAAGCATCCGGGGCAGTCGCTCGGGGCTGATGCCCCGTGCCGCATCCTCTTCTCCTTTCTTGTATCTTTACTGTTGCAAGTTTTGTACTTTGTAAAGAAAACCTTGATTAATAAGAGAAGTAGCCCTTTCTCTTTACTCTTTTGTCTCATGGCATGCATCTTCTCGTACGGACTGCTTCTTTTGATCACACTTTGTGGGCAATCCACTCCTTTCATGGCATCGCGCCCCGTTCCGCACGTTTGAGCGCGTTTGAGTGCTTGCGGGCGGCTTCCGGCCATCCTTGTCCCTCAAGTCTTGGCACAGATCGTTGATGGGAGGACGCGGCAGGAGGAGACTCTTGGCGGCCAAGGATCGACAAGTTCAAACACTGCGGTGGATGCCACATCCAGCAGGTTGCCCGATACATTAACTACGCGGGAGATTCGGGGACGTCACGTCATAATGATCTGCCTTGGAAAGGCGCAAATCTTTAGGGACACGCCGCGTGGAAGGGACTGATTGACTCTTTCTTAAAGAGTTTCCTTGGAGGTTTTCTCGCTATTTAAACTCCACGATTCCCTTCAAGAGTCACATATCTCTTAGTTTATTTGAGAGTGTAAGGCAAGCGCTATTCTTGTCTCCCTTTCTTCCTTATGGAGTGATCGTCGTCTTCGTCAGAGTCTGAGTCCTCTTCCGGAGAGTCTGTGAGAGACGCGCGTGCTTTGTTGATTCGTGGTGACGCCACGCCTGTTGCTGCGGCCATAGGAGGTGGTGGTTCAGAGGCCACTATTGTTGGACAGGTGAGGTTTTTGCGGGCCCCACCGGGCTTTGAGAGGGAGTGCACGTCTGCATCCTCGCGGGGCCTAAGGCCCAAGCGGACAAATCCCACGCTCCAACAGATAGCCCGGGCCTTTGAGGGCTACGAAGCCAAGGTGCATGCTCTGGCCGAGGAGGTTGAGCAGGTGAGGGCTCGAGCCACACACTTTGAGAGAGCATGGTCTGAATTGGAGGCATGGGTATCCAAGCTTGCTGATGCCAACATGCAGGCTTGAGGCCGTATCCTGGCTATCCAGGAGGAGTTTGAGCGGTTCCGGGTGCACTCTGGAGTGGAACTCGTGCGGTTGGAGGACGAGTTGAGGTTGAGGCTCAGGCGGGAGGAAGTGTCTCCTGCACTGGAAAAGAGGTTTCAGGATGGCATCCGTCTCAGGCGGAGACTAGCCATGCTGGATGAGCCAAACTTCTACATCGGTATCCCGGACTCTCAAAACTTAGGCGTTCAGACTCATGCCCATCTGAGAGAATTTGCTGCTCCAGACTCTCCAGGATCCAGTGAGGGAAACCAGTTGTAATCTGCGGTTGTCGTTCGCCTCATGCTATAAAAAAGTCTATTAGTGAAATGCATAATAAACTTCTTACTGGGCTATGCTGTTTGCTCGCACTTGCATGTTCATCCTACTTTTTTATTCTTTTTTTTTACTCCGCTGCTGCCAATTCTGACAGTCAGGATCTCACATTAAATGCGGATGTGACGACCGATATCTTGTTAGGTGGCTGAACAGACACTAATCATCGGTCTGACGAGGGGCCATGATTGCCCGACTCTTGGGGAACCGTGGCGTTCTCATCAAACGAGCACGTGGCTTGAATTTTTGGGTGAGTGCGTTGCTTTAGCTTTCCCGCGTGTTGGTGCCTTGTTGCCTATATAAACTATGCCTCTGCGAAGTGCTTTCCCTCTATGCTTTTCCTTGCTTGAGAATGTAACTCGTTCCCAAGCGAGCAAGATGGCTAAGAAGAAAGAATCCCCTTCCTCTTTGCGAGTTCCCAAATCAAGTATTCATAGAGTAGATAATCCATGCTCCATTTTAACCATGAGCACCATCGCTGCCCTAATGATTGGTTACAACATTCCCCTAGACATGTTATACCGTGCCCCTAGCTTGGACAGTAGGGCCCACAACCTTCCAGAGGGCTTCATTACCATTTACGAGCATCATCTGAAAGGGAGGCTCTACTACCCCATGCCGTGTGAGGTAACTGCCCTTGTCGAAGCCTTGGGCATCTCGGTGGCAAGATTTCACCCGAACGCTCTCCTCTACTTGGTTTCGTTGTGTATCTTCACCCACCTGCATTCTGCATCTTTTGATGTGACTGCAGCGAAGGTGATCTTTCTCTTCTCAGAGGTAGATAGTTGGATCTCCATGTCTCCAAGAGCTGGCTTTCAATTCCAGGGGACCAACCCCGATTCGGTGAAGAATTGGAAGAACCGTTTCTTATTCTTGCAAGAGTCGTCGGATTCAGAGCTTTCGCGAGAGTGGGGTCCGGTCCCACCGCACTTTCGCAAGGAGGTGTCTAATGAGGAGGTCAGGGAAACGGCGAGTCCGGTTGCACCCATCGGTTCCCAGATGAAGACATTCTCGACTCAAGGGTACTACTACCTGACATCTGACGCCCTTGCTACTGCCAAGTGGGGTCCAACATCCAGCTGGACCGTGGCGGGCTCTTTGAAGAAGAAGCCCACGGGCATTGTGATCCACGGGTCTTTGGGAGAGGACGCTAAGGGGAGCTGCTCTCTGCAGGAGTCATCCGTGGATGAGGAGGAGTTTGGGGCCCCACTGAAGAGGCTAAGGGAGGCCGGAGGTACTTCCACCTGGAGATCGGAGCGGTTGGCCGTGGGGTCCATCGTACAGTCTCAGAGTCCAGTCCTAGTTGCGATGTTAGGTGTGGACTCACGAGAGGGAGACGTCGAGCCCGCATTGATTCTTGCCGTGGCGTTGGCTGAGTACGGCATTCCTGCGATGGAGTTTCATTCCGGAGGAGAGCCTCCCATGGTTCCATTTGTCAACCTAGAGCCATCGGAGATGACCGTTGAGGGCGCACATGCTGCGGAGTGTGGCGCGTCCTTTCCTAAGGAGCCGGAGGCTGAAATCAAGCAAGAGGCCAGTCCACCAAAGGCTGACGTGACTATGGAGACTGTCATTGTTGGGACAGCTCTGGAGGTGAAACCCCCTGCGTCCCCATATTATCCAATGTTCCAGGCCATCTTAGATCTAGGGAGGAAGCGGTCGGGCGCAAGGAGCCCCCATGCCTGCTGGCGTCAAGAGAGGAAGCCAGTCATTCAGATGCATCTTCTGCTCAGGTATAATTATCTTGAGTCGAGTATTTGTCTGTGGTTCGGAGTTTTGAGAATTTTTGACCTTTTTTTTTCTCACACAGGTCTTAAGAGAGGTTGAGTCTTTCGATGAGCTAGCTGCTCAACTGCACTAGAGTTTCCACCGTGGGTAGGAGATTGCTGAGCTCATGAGAACCAAGGTCGCTTCCCTCCAGGGGGCAAGCGAACGACTTTAGGGAGAGAACAAGTTGATGCAAGAAGAAATCAGGCGCCTGTAGACGAACAGTGGCCAGCAAATGCGAGAGGTCGCGCTCCTGAGGCAGGAGATCGAGTGGCTGAAGATGATAGTCACTACTCTTGAGGACGACGATTCTCGCCTGTCTCGAGACTTGAGGGCGGGGCTCTCTCCGTCTGAAGAGAATCTCGTCCTGGAAACTAGATTTTGAGATGGTATTCGTCTGTGCTGCAGGATCACCTTGCTCATGGTCCCCGATGTTCCAGAAGATGTCTTCCATCTTGGCAACTCTGGGGTGCGCGATAGGTCCCACCTAAGAAACTTTCTTGAGGAGGCAGGCCCATCAAATTCTTAGGGATGGCGCTGCTTGCATACATCACTTTTTCTCTCCTTCTTCTCTTTTTTTTTGTACACTTGTCGTTGTCTTGTATATATAATTGAGAAATAGCACCCCTTTTTGCACCTACACCTCCATGTATGATCTTAGAGATAATATCTTGTGTTTGTCAGCTAAGCTTGTAAAGCTATTGTCGCCAATGCCCCAATCCGGTGCCTTCTTGTGCTGTACTCGTCCTTCGTCAGAGGATGTCGTCGCATCTTACACGTTTGATGGGAAGCTCGATCCAACAGAGTGGATGTTGTCGCAAGTCCCTTGGAGCCATGCTAATGGCCAGCTAGATTTTTAGGCCACAGTAGCCAGACTCCGAGTCTAGGCCATTTTGCACGTCGTTCCTGCATTAGGGGCTCTGCCCCGTTCACGGCATCGTTGCTATCCGGTGCTTGGTCCTAGCTCATGACCATTTAGACTGAAGGTGCTCTCTTCTTCAGCAAAAGGTCGCCGCATGCCTGCAATTCTTGCCCCCTAAGGTTTTGTTGGCCGTAAGTTGGGAACTTCAAAAGCCCCCAGGCCTAATGTTTTGACCGCCCTGGTCATTAGCGTGAGGCCAGTTAGCGGACCGCTTGGGGTCCTTTTGACACGGAGTCAAAATCTCCGCATGGCTGCTTCCGGGCCATTTGGCTCGGAGCTAAGGCTCAGGGGTGCCTCTTAGGGCCATTTGACACGGTGTCGAGATTCAGAAGTGGCCATTTGGCACAGAGCCATAGCATATGGGGCCGCTTGGGCCATTCGACGCATAGTCGAGATTCTGAGGTGGCTGCTTTGGAGTCGTTTGGCGCGGAGCCAAAGCGTATGGGACCGCTTGGGCCATTCGACGCGGGGTTGAGATCCTGAGACGGCCGCTTTTGGGCCGCCTAGCATGAAGCCCAGGACTCATTTTACGGATGAACGATAGTCTTCTCGACTTATGGGCAGTTTAGGTCGTTTTGCTTTTTAGAATGTTATGCATGCAAGCATTCACATGAATGAAAACACAAGCTAACGGGAACAAACAATTTTATTAAGTAAAAGCACAATCCATATACAAGCATTCCTTATGGTGTGTGTGTATGCCTTACCTAGGCCGACGTCGTCCTATTGATAGTTTTTTTGGAGGTTGGCGACGTTCCAGGTCCGTCGGACCAGCTTGCCGTTATGGGCATGTAGCTTGTACGCTCCGCTCTGGAGGATCGCGGAGATGAGGAATGAGCCTTCCCAGCTGGGGAAAGTTTGTTCCTGCTCGCGGCTTTTCCCGTGGCCTCTACACTCTGGAGGACTAGGTCTCTAACTTCAAGTGGGCTTGCCTTCACCTGGCTGTTGTAGTATCGCGTGATGCACTGCTGGTAGGCTGTGTTCCTCAGGTGGACAGTGTCTCAAACTTCTGGGAGTAGGTCAAGGCACTCTCTGAGTTTCTGGGTATTTTTGGTCGGATTGAAGCATTCAACCCGCAGGCAGGGTAGCCCCACCTGAATGGGGACCACGGCTTCATTCCCGTAGCAGAGGCTAAAGGACGTGTCTCTTGTTAGTTTCCACGGGGTTGTTCGATATGACCAGAGTATGGAGGGTAACTCATCAATCCATGAGCCCCCTGCGTCTTCCAGCTTGGTCTTCAATCCGTAGAGTAGTGTGCGGTTGGTGACTTCAACCTGCCTGTTTGTCTGAGGGTATACCACAGACGTATGTACCAGCCTGATGTGTAGACTTGCGCAATATTTGGTGAACCATGTGTCAGTGAATTGGGTTTTGTTGTCGGTCATTATAACCTTGGGAATCCCAAATTGGTAG
>JAOVVI020010285.1:0-13152 GCA_028571085.2 Nepenthes alata
GGGCGTAATTGGGTGTGTGAGAGCTAGATAGCTTTGACTAGCTTGCGTAGGCGAGAGAGTACAAGCATCTGAGCATTTGAGCATTTCTTGCGTGTTTCATTGTGTCTATGGAGTGAGTTTCCATGACCTTTTATAGCTGCGGGCCTTCACCGCCATCCTTAGGTGACATGGCGGAATGCCCGCCTTCTGAGAGGATTGCTGCATTTCCTGTGTGGATGCGGGTGCTATTTTCGGTTGCAACGGTCAGGAAGGAGAATCCCTTTCCTTCCGCACGTAGTGACCATTGGGCAGCTTTTGAGGATCGCGCCGGGATTCGAGAGCTTTCCCTCAATGATGTGCTCTGATTCTGGGCAATTTTTGTTACAAGTGTGATTTCCATCCGTGGAGTTGCGGAGAATTACGGCAAATGACTGTTGAGCTTGAGAAGGAGGTTGCGGGCTGACGTCGATCTGGGTCCCACTTATTTTTGGGTTGCGTCCAGCCTACTTGGGATTTTCTTCCGATCAACTAATTCATTGACCGTTCTAAGGATAAATGAGTCGCTATGAATTCTGGGCCAGTTGCCCCATTGGGCCGGTCCACTACAGCCGTTCTCATTACTAGCCCGCCATGCTAGTGGCCTGGATGCCTGGTTTTTGGCACGTACAAGATGGGACGCTACTGGCCGCGCAATTTGTAAGGAGGATGTGAATGAAGAGACCTGCTGTTCTTGGCTTTCGTCTTTTATCGTCGCGCATATTACGTTATTTATCATTTCGCATTCCAGAGTGAAGGTTGACCGGATCCGTTGGTCGGATCTCCTGATTCTAGAAAGCGGGTCGAAAAAGGAATGGTTGTTAACCCAATTCGTTGACTGGATGCTTGAATCCGGAGAACTGAACGGAGGTGGATGTTGACCGAATTCGTTGACCGTAAGCTTGAATCTGAAGAACTGAACGGAGGCAGATGTTGACCGGATTTGTTAACCATACGCTTGAATCCGGAGAACTGACCGGATTTGTTGACCGTAAGCTTGAATCTGGAGAATTGAACGGAGGCGGATGTTGACTAGATTCGTTGACTGAAACGCTTGAATCCGGAGAATGGAAAGGAGAATAATGTTGACCGAATTCGTTAACCAAAATGCTCAAATCCGGAGAATGCGCCTTCGACGCATTACTTTATATTGCCGCCAGCAGGGCACTTGAGTAGCTAAGCTGTTTGGGGCTTGCACTTTTCTGAGTTTCCCATCAGTTGTTGACACGCGTCGTCATAAGCGGCGGCCGAAGTCGCGCAATAAATGCGACGGGCAATTTGATTCAGCTTTTCCTTCTCCTGAAGTGACACATTTTTTTTCATGATTAACGTGCCTTTTCAAGGCGTCCCTTTGCTTTTTGGCATAAACGATCGTTATAAGGAGCGGAGGGGCGGCTTGAAATCTTCTCCTGATTCTCTCCTTGTTCTTCTTCGACGATTGCTCTTTTGCTTCCTTGCCTTCTCGTTTTCATGGTGCCCAAATTACCTGCAATCCATTCCATCCTTAGGACCGATGAGAACAAGGAGCTGTACGTGCAGTACAACATCCCGTGCTCCATTGTGTTCTCCGTTCCGGACGAGAACGGCAGGGCCTGTTCTCCTCTTGCCAGATACATTACTGTTTACAAAGCCCATCTTCGGAGTGGGTTACGTTTTCCTGTTCTAGAGGAGCTACTCACCATCTTTCAAGCTTTGTGAGTCCCCGTCGCACGGTTCCATACGAACGCTTTGCGCTATCTTTGCTCACTCTACATTTTCCTCCGCCATCATTCGAGGATGTTGACGGTGGAGACGGTGAAGGTGATTTTTTGATTCACTCAAAGTGGGGACTGAATCTCTCTCAGCCCCAGGGACTTGCCCATCAGCAATGCTATATACGAATCGGTGAGGAACTAGAAGGATCGGTTCTTCTTTGTGAAAGTCACTGACGATTGCCCTTTATCCAGGGAATGGGGTAATGTGCCTAAGTCCCTCACTGGGAGGCCTTCACCAACGTAGGTGGAGGCTGTGGAGTCTCTATTGGGGTTGGTGAGGGAGAATCCTGATGAGTTCAGGATGGACCACCGGGTGTCTTGCGAGGAGGCTAGGCGGGCTCATTGGGGGCCTCCTACGCCGGTCCAGAAGCTCAAAGTTCCACTGCTGGTGCCGTCGCTGTCCAAGAGGAAGGTTCGGGACCTCGCCATTGGCGATCCTCCCAACAGTTCCCAAAGGAAATGAGCTGCTCCGCCTTTGCCTTCCTCCTCGTCCTCAACTGAGTTGGATTATTGCATGGCCGGTCGATGGGTTGGCATTGGTGAGCGTTATGGAGTGGTGGCTTCTATTGGCTTGTTGGATTTTTGAGCTATTGAGGGAGCCGCTAGAGGAGGAGTTGGCGTTGAACCATTATTCTCGGGTGACTTGGTGGCTCTAGCCACGCCAGTGGAGTTGGCGCTTGAAGCCGTAGGGTTGGAGGAGCCAGTCGTAGGGCTAGAAGTGCCAGCTGTTGAGTTGCCTGTGGAGTCGAAGGAATTGGCTGCCGGAGAGTTTGTTGGAGCGAGTGAAGTTATTGTGGAGCTGGCTCAGGTGCCGTTCTTCCTCTTTCCCTTTGCTAGGAAAGAGCGAGACTGGTCAGTCATCTCTGGACACTTTTCCTCATTAACCTTTTCGGCGACCACATAGGCCTGGGTGATGGCTTTCGCTTCCTGAAAGGTTTGCAGATTTTTTCGGGCCAAGTGTTTGAAGAAGTTGCCCGGCCTTAGCGTAGAGGTGAAGCTGCCGAGCTTCATCTCTTCAGTGAGCTTGGAAATTCTTCGAGCTTCAGCCGCGAATCGCTCCAGGAATTTCCTCGGGTTCTTGCCCTGCTTCTGCTTGATGTTGGTAAGGTGTCATGGCTGCTTCTCTTCAAGATAGCTAGAAGCGTACTGGGTCAAGAAGAGATAAATGAAATCTTGAAAGCTTTGGATTGTGTTCGAAGGAAGCCGATAGAACTAGATTCGGGCGTCCCCCTTCAATGTGAGGAGGAAATATCGAAACATTGATGCCATCTCCCGACCCTAGAAGCTTAGAAGGGTGCGGAAGTGATCGAAGTGACCCATAGGATTAATACTCCCATCGTAGGGATCCAGGGCCGGCATCTTAAACATGGCGGTCATTGGTCGAGCTTGGATCTCCATGGTGAAAGGAGATCTCTTTAGATCGGCTGTGTGCTCATCGTCGTCCTTGAACATGCGGTTCTAGATTTTCTCGACCTTTGTGGTGCGGCGCGTTGCCGGTTGGCTGCTGTCGCTCGTGGATTGGATGACTCGAGAGGCTTCCTCTTGGGTGGGAGGTCTCTATTTGTCTCAGGAATACCGGAGATTTATTCTTTCGGGACTCTCATTTGGAGTCCCACAGCCTAAGCGCCTCTTAATCCTTGAATGGCTTTGAGTGTTGGAGGCTGCTGGGATGTGAGAATTGTCCGGCTTCGAGGTCTTCTTGGTCGGCCTTTTTTTCCTCTGGCCTCCCCAACCGGAGGCCGACATTGGGGTTGAGGAGGATTGAGCCCCATGCTTCTTTTTGTCCTGACGCGTGCAGAGCATTTTGAGTATCTGAGGCATTTTGTTCATTTGCTCCG
Organism: Nepenthes alata; assembly: GCA_028571085.2. Taxonomy (NCBI): domain Eukaryota; kingdom Viridiplantae; phylum Streptophyta; class Magnoliopsida; order Caryophyllales; family Nepenthaceae; genus Nepenthes; species Nepenthes alata. The sequence goes on from JAOVVI020010285.1 coordinate 3,608, forward strand.
TCATGGCTAGAAAAATTAGAGCAAGCTGCTCCCTGGCTTGACTACTAGCTGAGTGGTCATGGTCAAAAGAGGCAGCCTCTCTAGTAGGATCACTAGCTTGAGCCCTGGTATTCACCATTTTCTAGGCGATGATGTTTTGGAAAAGGTGGTTGGTTTGTTTTTAGCCAGCGTTTCCGTAGACGGCGCCAATGATCCTTCCTAAATCCAAACTTCGAACGGATTTCGATCGAGTTGGTCCGTCGAATTCGGGTCTCTGTTCGCTGAGTTTAAAATCCTACATACCACAACTTCAAACAAGAGGTCAAGTGACGGCGAAATTTATTCTCACCATAAATACTCCGACACTCAAGTCAATAAACAGCCTTCTGAGGATGAGGAGGTAAAATGTAGTGAATGCAAAGATAGAGGCCTGGAGTGTGTTTAAGAACGATGGTGGAAGGCATACTTGTGGAGAGAGTGACTTTGGTTGTGGAATGCTTGCAATGAGTGACCTCTCTGTGTACTGAGTTCGCTGAGAACTTACAGTAAGAGAGTGGGGCGTATTTGGGTGTGTAAGAGCTAGAGAGCTTTGACAAGCTCGGGTAGGCGAGGGAGTGTGCAAGCATTTGAGCGTTCGAGTTTTTTTTGCGTGTTTCAGTGTGTCTATGGAGTGAGTTTTCCTGACTTTTTATAGCCGCGGGCTTTCACCGCCATCCTTTGGTGGCGTGGTAGGATGCTCGCTTTTTGAGAGGATTGTTGCCTTTTCTGTGTGGATGCGGGTGCCATTTTCGATCGCAACGGTCAGGAAGGAGGATCCCTTTCCTTCCGCGCATAGTGATCGTTGTGGCAACTTCTTAGGGTTGTGTCCTGATTCGAGAGCTTTCTGTCAGGGATGTGCTCTGATTCTGAGGGAGTTTCGTTACAGGTGTGATTGCCATCCGTGGAGTTGCGGAGAATTCGGGTAGATGACAATTGAGTTTGAGAGGAGCGTGCAGGCTGGTTTTGATCTGGGTCCCCCTTATTTTGGGCTACATCCGGCCTACTTGGGATATTCCTTTGGTTAACGGATGCATTGATCGTCCCGGTGATAAATGGGCCGCTCGGATGGAACCGAGTATTTGAATATGACCTATTGGGCCGCTCGGACGGAACCGAGTTTTTGAATACGACCTCTTGGACCGCTCGGACGGAATTGAGTTTTTGATTATGATTTCTTGGGCCGCTCGGATGGAACCGAGTTTTTGAATACGACCTCTTGGGCCGCTCGGACGAAACCGAGTCTTTGACTATGATCTCTTGGGCCGCTCGGATGGAATCGAGTTTTTTCTTTTTTTTTTTTCGAAAGCCTTGCACTTGTGTTATCGGCGGATTATGTCCGGGATGGCTCTTCTGCACCTCGGGACTGCCCAGGCTTTCATTGGTAATATTTTTTGAGCTGTGCGGCGTTCCACGTCCGGGGAACTAGCTTTCCCTCTTGGATGCGTAGCTTATACGCCCCGTCTCGAAGCACCGCCGAGACTAGGAAGGGTCCTTCCCAATTCGGAGAAAGCTTGTTCCGCCCAGCATTTTTTCCGCTCGCCTCGATGCTCCTCAACACCAGGTCCCCGACCTCAAATAGCCGCGCCCTAACCTTATTGTTGTAGTATCAAGCCACCCTTTGTTGGTATGTCGCTATATTAAGTTCTGCTCGGTTGAGGGCCTCCTCAAGCACATCCAGGTGCTCCCGCTGCCTTTGGCCATTAAGGTCTGGGTCGAAGTGTTCCACCCGGAGGCTTGGAAGACTCACTTCGATTGGTATGACTGCCTCTGTCCCGTAGCAGAGGCGGAAGGGTGTCTCCCTCGTCGGTTCTCTTGGAGTGGTTCTTACGACCAAAGGATGGACAGCAGCTCATCCACCTAGGAGCCCCCAGAGTCAACCAGTTTTGTTTTGAGACCGTTCAGAATTGTGCGATTTATGACCTCCACCTGGCCATTGGTCTGAGGGTATGAGACAGATGCATGGACCAGGTTTATTCTATGGGTGGCGCAGTACCTTGAAAACCGTTTCCATGTGAACTGCGTCCCGTTATCTATTACGATGCATTCGGGGATCCCAAACCTACAGACGATGCTCTACCGGAGAAACTCAGTCGCGTTGTGTTCTGTTATCTGGGCGAGAGGTGCGGCTTCCACCCACTTGGTGAAGTAGTCTATTCCGACGATGAGGAACTTCCTTTGTCCGGCTGCTATAGGGAACAGTCCGAGGATGTCAAGCCCCCATTGTGCAAAGGGCCAGAGGGATTACAGTGCTCGGAGTTCTGTGTGCGGTCGATGGCTCATGCTGCCGTGGACTTGGCAGTTCTAACATTTGTGCACAAAGTCCATGGTGTCATATCTCATCATCGGCCAATAATATCCCTGCCTCATTATCTTGAACGCTAGGTTCTTCCCTCCGATATGAGACCCGCAGATTCCAAGATGCACCTTCTGAAGGGCATATTCTGCCTCCTCGGGAGTAAGGCACTTCAAGTAAGGGGGCGAGAAACCTCGACGATACAAACGACCATCCACAATCGCGTACCACCCTACGGTTTTCTTAATTCTCTTGGCTTCGCCGCGGTCATCGGGTAGCGTCCCGTCAATGAGGTACCTCAGGTAGGCCGTCATCTAGGTATCGCCGCTGGATACCTGCATGATCTCCGTCTCTGGTTCCTCGATGCTGGGTCAACTCAGGACCTCCCTCATTCCTCGAGCATACTGCTCAGGATCCCCTGAGGCTGCCGCCTTCGCCAATGTGTCATCTTTTTCATTCTCTTCCCTCGGAATGTGTGTAAATGTTACCTGCTCAAACTCTGTGGTTGTCGCCTTTACCTTCATGAGGTACCTGGACAGCTAAGGGTTGTTGACTTTGAAGTTCTTGAGGACCTGGTTGATGACAAGTTCAGAGTCGCTGTAAACTACTAGGCCCTTGGCCGAGCATTCCCTTGCCAGCCAGAGTCCCGCGAGTAGGGTCTCGTACTTTGCGACATTATTTGTGGCCGAGAACTCCAGAGTTAATGAGTATTTTATCTCTGATCCCTCGGGACTCCGTAACACCACGCCAGCTCCGAAACCGTCCCTCATGGAGGAGCCGTCAACATGAAGCATCCATGCCGACGCCGTTCCTGGTTTGTTCGTTTCTAGCCACCCGGCGTCGCCGCCGGCCAACGCTGTTACCTTAACGAAAAAGTCCGCAAGGGCCTGGCCCTTCATGGCGGACATTGGTCTGAATTATATGTCAAATTCGACTAACTTGATGGCCCACTTTATCAGCTGACCTGAGACCTCGGGTTTTTGTAATACAGTCCTCAGCAGCTGGTCAGTTAGGACTATTATCTTATGCGCATGGAAGTATGGCCTCAACTTTCTGGCGGTGTACACCAGCGCCAGAGCAACCTCTGCTCCCAGGTACCGGGACTCCGAGTCTACTAAAGTCTTGCTGACATAGTAGACTAGCTGCTGCTTCCCTTGGCATTGCCTTACCAAGACCGAGCTTAAGGCCTGGTCAGACACTGATAGGTACAGGTAGAGCTCCTCCCCCGGTCGAGGAGAGGCCAGGAGAGGAGGGCTAGCGAGATATGCCTTGAGGCCCCTAAGCGCCTCCTCGCAGTCCTCATTCCAACGAAAGCCTCGGGTCTTGGACCCTCTGAGTGCCTTGAAAAAGGGCAAATATTTTTATGCCGATTTAGCTAAGAAATGGGAGAGGACGGCCACCTTACCAGTGAGCCTCTGGACCTCTTTTATGGTCCTCGGGGACTGCATGTTCAGGATGGCCTAGATTTTCTCTGGATTTGCCTCGATCCCACGCTGTGATACTATATAACCGAGGAACCTCCCGGATGACACCCCAAACGTGCATTTGCTAGGGTTTAGCTTCATTCCGTGGGCTCTGAGCATGCAGAAGGTTTCGGTCAGGTCCTCGATGTGGCTTCCACTGATAGCACTCTTTACGAGCATGTCGTCGACGTAGACCTCCATGTTTCTGTCGATTGGATCCTCGAACATTTTGTTGACTAGTCGCTGGTAAGTCGCACCAACGTTCTTGAGGCCAAATGGCATCACCTTATAACAATACGTCCCTTGGTCCGTCATGAATGATGTATGCTCCTCGTCCTCGGGGCACATTTTTATCTGATTATACCCTGTGTAAGCGTCCATGAAGCTGAGCAGTTCATGACCAGATGTTGAGTCCACCAGCTGGTCGATCCTCGGAAGGGGAAAGCTGTCCTTCGGGCAGGCTTTGTTGAGGTCTGTGAAGTCGACACACATCCTCCACTTTTCGCTATTTATTTTTACCATGACCACGTTGGCGAGCCAGTCCGGGTATTATACTTCTCGGATGAACCCGGCGTCTAGGAGTTTCCTCACCTCCTCCCGTATGGCCACAGCTTCTCCGTTGAATAGTTCATACGCTTTTGCCTAACAGGCTTGTGATGTGGGTCCACACCGAGCCTGTGTACTACAGTTTTGGCCGAGATACCCGGCATGTCTGTCGAGGATCACGTAAATACATCTGAGTTCACCCACAAGAAGTTGATGAGTTGGCCTTGGACAGACTTCGGGAGCGAGCTTCCTATATGGACGTGCCTCTCAGGGTCTTCGGGGTTCAATGGGACTTGGATAGTTGGCTCACCAGGCTACGCCTGTTGCAGCGTCGCCTCGTCTCGAAAGTCGAGGTCCTCCATTGGCCGGGGAAGAGGAGATTACGTGACCTGCGATAGGTAGCACATTCTCCCAGTGGATTGTTCACCGAGGACTTCACCAACACCGCATGGGGTAGAGAATTTTATTTTTAAGTGCGGGATGGAGGTTACTGCCTCAAAGGCGGTCAGGCTGGGGCGTCCGAGTATTGCGTTGTACGTGGATGGGAAGTCCACCACCAGGAAGGTGAGGACCTTTGATGCCACGCTAGGGTATATCCCAGTGTGACTTCTAACTGCACAATACCCTGAACAGGGACTGGTTCGTTGTCCAGTCCATATAGGGTCCCCTCTGGGGCATTCATTTGATTTTTCTTCAATCCCAACTTTAGGTAAGCATCAAAGTCAAGTAAATTTCTAGAGCTTCCATTATCAACAAAGACTCGTTTCATGCGGTAGTCATCTGCTCCGTCTGAAACGAGCGCCGTTACAACTAGTGGGTCAGAATGAGGAGAAATAACATGGGCCAGGTCCTCTTTGCCAAAACATAGGATGTTATCCCTAGCACCTGTCCTCGGCCTTTTTGAGATAATAAGCTCCTGATCCTCTTCTCTCGCCGATCGGGTTGACACATATTCACGACCCCCACCGGCACTTGGTTTCTCGGAGGATCAGCCTCAGTCTCGACGGCTGCTCCGGAAGTCTGTCCGGGTCTCTACAGAAATCGGTTGAGGTGACCCCTCTTGATTAGCTCCTCGATCTCCCTCTGCAATGACTTGCAGTCCTTGATAGCATGACCCCCGTAGCGGTGGAAGTCGCAGTATTTTGTCTGGTCACTGCCACCCGAGTTTTTTAACGGCTTTGGCCATTTCACAAACTTCTCCCCTCGGATCTGCATTAGTACATTTGCGTGGGTGTCATTTAGCGGAGTGAGGTTTGCGGGTCCGATGTCTCTTCGTCCGGCCGGCTCGAGCCTGTGGCGCTTCACTACGAATTGGGGACCATGATAGTCCTTAGCTTTCCTCTTCACTTCCGGTGCCCTCGGGCGATGGTTCTCATCCTTCTCTGGGCGCTTCGCGTCATTGGCCTCCTCGGCTACGACGTAGGCCTCCTCGGCTACGACGTAGGCCCTTGCCACAGCCTCGGCCTCTGCGAAAGTCTGAGGGCCCTTGTGGATTAGGTGTTTAAAGAAGGCACCTCCCTCCAGGCTAGACAAGAAAGCGTTTAGCTTTACCCCGTCAGATAACTTTGGGATTTGCCTGGCCTCGGCTATGAATCTGGCCAGGAATCCCCTTAGACTCTCCCTAGCTCCTTGTTTTACGCGGGTAAGGTGCCAGGGTTGCTTCTCCATCCTTCTGCTGGAGGCAAACTGCGACAGGAAGGCCGCTGCCAATTCGTCGAAGGTGCTGATGGACCCCATGGGTATTCCATAGAACCACACTCTAGCGTTTCCCTTTAGCGTCAGTGGGAAGCATTGGCACATGGTGGTTTCCTCTAGTCCCTAGAGGTTTAGGTGCTCCTCGAAGAGGTTCAGGTGATCCATTGGGTCAATGCTTCCATCATAAGCTTCCATCATAAGCTTCCATCATAAGCCTCCAGATTAGGCATTTTGAATTTTAGGGGCAACGCCCTTGTCCTGACGCCGATTGTGAGTGCGGATTGTGGGATGCTGGCCCCGCTGCCTTCCCCGAAGACGTCGTTTCAGACATTTTCTAATTTTTCCTCCACACGAGGTGGGGCCATCGCCCTCCGTTCGTTAAGGTGTAGCCTTAACTCGTCGGGTTGATGGTCTGCTCGTCTCTCGGGGGTCCTCCTGGACCTTGGAGGGGACTCACGAATTGGAGCTACCCCGTGGGAGTGGCATTGCTGGTTACTCTGGGCCCGGGGGCCTAAACGATCCTCCAATCTGTGAGGAACCCTGCCGCTTGAGGCAACTTAGGTCCTTGCGATTTCCTGCTGGCTGGCCGCCGTGTTTGGACGCTCACGCCTCCTCCCTCTGTTTCGGGATACTTTCGCCTGGCAGCCCCTGGAAGGGGCTTCTCTCGCCTTCTCGTTCATTTTGGTGCAGAGTGCGACGAAAGCTTTCGTCATGTCCTCGACTTTGGTTGCCAAGCCCCGGACGACCGAGTCTGGGTGATTCTCGATGCTGACACACTGGTCGGGGATGTTTTCCCGTGAGGTCACGGCCCTCGCTGGATCACTAGCCTGTGCTCTAGTGTTTACCATTTTGGAGTTCTGGGTGCAAAGGTTGTATAAACGTTGTCTAGGAGAGCGAAAAGTTGACTTTTCGTGGACTTTTCACCGACGGCGCCAATGTTTCATTTCAGAATTCGACCTCCATTCATCGATGATGTAAGATGACGTCAGGTGGTCGAAACTCTTTGCAACATAAGAAATTTTGAATACGGGCGAGCGAGAGGTGAAGAGAAGAAAAGGGGACGAGGGATAACACCGAGGGATTTTTACATGGAAAACTCTCATTTGAATAGGAGGAAGAAACCACGAGGCTGAGCGTCCGTAAAAAGGGAGTTTTCACTATTGCTTTTAGGGTACAAGTATTGAGTACAGGGTACAAGTGCTGAGTTCAGGGATGTTGATTTTCTTCCTCCTTGCCCTTTCTTCTGCGAGAATGGAGTTAGATCCCCTTTCTGTTGATCCCTAGTGGGTATTTATAATGGGGAATTTAGCCGTTGGAAAGGGTCCACGTGGCTGTTGATGAGTGTTGAGAGGCCGTCCACCTACTCTGCTGTCTGAGCCATACTGTGTCAGGCACGTTGGCATGTACGGAGAGACTGGCCGTCGGCACAGCCAATTGGGCCATTCTGTGCCAGGCTCGTCAGCTGGTGACGTCAGCCTTGAAAAGACAGGGTGTGCTTTGAACGTCATTATTTACTGTAGAGGTAGCGTGTTGTAGAGGTTGCGTGTTTTTTGGAAAACGGCGAAGTTGCTTAGCTGACGCTCTCGGTCGTGCATGGGAGAGTCATCGTCTCTGAGTGGCGCGCCGTGTTTCTTTATGAGTCCACGGACTCGTTTGAGTGACGAGCTATTCTTGGACATTAACTGCATACCCGAGGATCCTTGATTTCTTATGGAGGGTCCTCCGATCTTTTCAGGACTTGTCAGAGTAATCTGAAACCTAAGAAAATCTCTTAGTGTCTGAGGCCCCCTAGTAGTCGTAGGTGGATGTTACTTGTTGTTTGGAGCGTCTTTTGGGTCTCCTGGGGTCTAGTGTTTGGGACATTCAGCCTGGGCTCTGGATATTGGGACCCAACAGAAACGAAGGTCTCCAGAGTAGAGTATTTAAGAGAGATTAGATATTATGGAAAAAAAGGTTTTCAGAAACCCTGAAAGTCTCCGGAGAAAAAAAGGGTCTCGAGAGGAAAAAGATAAGGTCTTAGAACGAAGAGAATTTAAAAGTGATTAGATCTTCTTGAAAAAAATAAATATCTATTGAAAAAGATATGGCCTCCGAAGGATTCAAAAACATGAGACCTCCAGAAGAAAAGGTCTCCTCGGATTTTTCTGTCTCATGATTTGCTTTGAGCGATGTAATTCGCAATCATGTCATACCTCGAAACCACGCGTCCTTTCAACTTGTAAGTGGCGCACTTTCAAAATCGAAGCATCTTTCCGTAAATCCGGCACTGTTTCGAGTTGGTTTTCCCCCTTCGTCTCTAATTGCCAAACCCTAAATCCCTCTAGAACTTCTTCACTTTTTCTGTTATTTCTCTTCCTTATTGAATACTGTTCCATGGCTACCATCCGCGTTGCTGACATTCGATCAGTTCTCACTGGTGAAGACGTGGAGATATTGTATTCCCAGTTTGGAATACCCAAAGACATTCCATACACGATTCCTGGCGAAAATGACAGAGCTTGCTCTCCTCCTGAAGACTTTGTTACTGTTTACGATATTTACTTCACGAATGGTCTTCGTATTCCCATTGCCCCAGAGTTATTTCAGATGCTCAAAGATTTCGGAGTACCCATTGCTAGATTTCACGCGAACGCTGTTAGGTATTTCTGTACCCTTTGCGTATTTTTTCGCCTTCGTAGTTTGAGATTCAACTCCATCGCCGCAAAAGTTATCTTTCGATTTGTGCAAAGCGGTGATTGGATCTCATTGTCTCCCCGAGAGATTAATCTTTCTGTACTGATCTATGAGTCGGTAAAGGACTGGAAAGACAGGTTTTTTTTTTTAAAGTTGTCTGATGGTATTCCTGGGGGCTGGGGAAGAGTCACCGACTCATTCACCGGTAGGGTTACCCCTGAAGATGAGAGGTTGGCCAGGCCGTTTGTTGAGATTCTTCGTGATAAGGCAACCACTTTCACCGATAGAGTAAGGGAAGGTCTTCTTTCAGAAGAATTGTTAATCTTTTCAGAATGGGTAACCGGTGAAGAGGTAGTGGTTTTTGCTCCATCTCCACCTATGATTCGCAAGAGAAAAACTAAAACTGACGGCACTAAAGCCAAAACCGTATCATCACGGCGGCGTCGTGTTGCCTCACGATCTGTTGAGGTAAACCCTTCTGGGTCTGGGCCAGAAACTTCAGGTCTTGGGAACCCAATTTCAGACCTTCTTGCCCAAACAATTCCGGAGCCTGAGTTGGAGACGGATTCAGGACCCGAGTTGGTTCCAGCAACTTCTACAGAGCCCCCGTGCGTTCATGATGCTGTGGGCCAGCCGGTTGGGCAGTCTGGTGAGCGTGGCCTCCAAATTGAAGCTGAAGATGTCCGGGCAGCAGAAGAGGCGCTATTGCCGGCATCTTCTCACACGCAAGCTGGGCCATCCACTTATCAGCCCACTGCAGAGGAAACTGCTGGTGTGGCTGGTGGAGAGGAGACTTCTCATCAAGAGTCTCCAACATTTAATCCAACTGCTTCATCATTTCAGCCAGAGGACGCCAG
>JAOVVI020010287.1:0-13152 GCA_028571085.2 Nepenthes alata
CCATAGAAAAGAATCGATCCTCATCTCCCTCCAAAAGATTACATTCATCTGATATCCCTCATGAGACATACATTTAAACCATTCATCGGTTGAACACAACAAAACACACCACCCACCAAATATATATCATCCATTTATCTTTCTGTATTGTTGAAAAGACTTCTAACTTGAGCGTCGGAGGGTTTACGGTGAAAATAGTTCATTCAAACCTATGAATGCTAGTTTTCAGTTGTGTTATACAGGACACAGATTCAATACTGTGGAAACGAATCCGCGTCAGATCAACCAACAATAAGATCCGATTTACGGCCCCTGATCCGTAGGACAATCCAAATTTTTGGTACGTAATATTGGTGTCGTCCGTCGAAAACGGCCAAAAAGACAGTTTTACCACTAAAAAGCATAAAAATAAAACTGACACACTTAATGCTTCACTCTAGTAAGCATTTTAACCAGAGAAATTAAGCGACTTTCTAAACAAATGATGGCAGTACTCACCCTGCCCTTGGCGTGTTAACGCTTGTGGGCTGGGGGCTACTTCCTATCTTCTGCTATTTTCTCGGAGAGCCAAGCCAAAGCTTAGTGACGCTCTTGCCACTCCTAATGATTCTGCGAATACCCTTGAAGAAAATCGGCAAGCGTTTTTCATGCAAGAGATCAATACTCACACATATTATACATCCGAAATACTCCAGGCTTTGTGTGCACGACATAGTCGTCAAACACTGGGGGCGCTTTCTTCAACCGTCCGCGCAACAACTTCAAAAAGAAGAAATGAAGAAAGTAGCTGGCCTAGAAAACATAGATGCATAATAATCTACTACACTAATATCTACTCTGCATTGCTATCTTGCTGAAGCAATAATTCTAGACGGAGGACACAGAGACTAGTCAGAAGAGGTCACGCTGGGGGCTTCTTCTCCACACTGGTATCTAATACCAAAAAAAAAAAAATTTGGCCCACGGCCAGTTTGACTTAGTCAAACCAGCCTCTACTCCGTTTCCACTGCCGGTTTGACTAAGTCAAATCGGCCTCAAGTCCCTTTTCATAAAAAAAAGAAAAATAAAAGGAAAGCAGATCTGGCAGGATTGTAGCGAAGAACAGAAAAAAAGAAGGAGAAGAGGGAAGAGAAGGAAGACGCGCAGAGCGATAACGATCGTTGTCTCCGGAGGAGACATCGCTCAGATCGAACGCCGGTGAAGCCCTCTCCATGTTTTCCTCTCCTATTTGTACCGCGATGCGAAGAAAGGAGGGAGATCGTGAGCTGCGAGGAGCCAACGCCGTTGTTGCCACCATTGCTAAAGGAAAATCCACAAATCAAGGCAAGTAAATCCCTCCTTCCGCTTTGTGGATGCCGGTATTGTGTTTTCATATGGCAAATTTGAGGAGATCGGACGAAATTTTGGTGAGTTGTATGATGAGGTGCGGTGGAGAAGGACAGAGGACTTCAGACGGGGCTAGAGTGTTTTCCAAGCTGGACTTATGGTCCGGGTACCACCAGCTGAGGATGCACGCTGATGATATTCATAAAACGGCATTCCGGACGCATGACGGTGACTATAAATTTTTGGTTATGCCTTTTGGCCTTTCAACACCCCGTCTACATTTCAAGCCGTGATGAATTCTCTCTTTTGGCCAATCCTTCACAAATATGTCTTGGTCTTCTTTGATGACATACTTATCTATAGCTCATCTTGGGAGCTACACTGCCAGCACTTGGCCAGCACACTACATATCTTGAAGGACCATTCCTTCTATGCCAAGCTCTCTAAATGTGAGTTTGGGTGCACCTCCATAACTTATCTCGGCCACATTGTGTCAGTGAGTGGTGTGGCTATCAATCCAGCTAAGATTGAAGCTATCCAAAACTGGCCAGCCCCTACTAACATCAAACAGCTGGCGTGAGTTCCTCGACTTGGTCGGGTATTATTGACGATTTGTAGCCCGTTATGCTCAGATTTCTGCTCCATTTACCCAGCTGTTACGAAAAGTGACTTTTATATGGAACCCTGAAGCTACTATATCTTTCCAGTCCCTTAAGACTGCCCTCATCTCCACTCCAGTGCTGGCATTGTCGAATTTTTCTCAACCCTTCGTGGTACAAACTGATGCTTCAGGAGAAGGTATTGGCGCCACCCTAACGCAAGCTGGCCACATCATCACATTCTTCAGTCGTCAGCTTTGTCCCCGTATGCAAGAAGCATCCACTTACATCCGGGAACTCTATGCCATTACCGAAGCTGTCAAACAATGGCGGCAGTACCTCTTAGGCGCCAAGTTCACCATTATTACAGATCACCAACCTCTAAAGGCGCTGCTAAACCAAACTATTCACACTCCGGAACAGTAAAAGTGGCTCACCAAATTACTGGGCTACGATTTTGATGTGTACCGTCCAGGCAAGGAGAACGTCCCTACCGATGCCCTGTCCAGACTCCCTACAGTTTCTTGTCATTCAATGAATGCGGTCTCCAAACCTGTCCTAGCTATACTTGTGGCCCTCCGCAGCTTCTACCACAAGCATGCACCTTGTTCAGACCTCATAGCTTCCATTCAATGTCAACCGAAGGATTTTGAACATTATACAGTCAGGGATGGTTTGATTTTCTACAAAAACAGAGTCATGGTACCCCCTGAATCTGCTTTGACAGAATTAATTCTTCATGAATACCATAACTCACCAATCGGGGGCCAGCCGGAGTCCATCGTACTCTCATTCGCTTCTCCACCAATTTCTATTGGCCTCACATGCGTTGGGATGTTCGGGATTATATCTCCCACTGCACTGTGTGCCAATAGATAAAACCACTCCATTGTGTGACCCAAGGCACCCTGCAACCTCTGCCCATCCCCGAAAAAATATGGGACTCCATATCAATGGATTTCATTACCCGTTTGCCCATTTCGGGTGGTAAAATCGTTATCTTCGTTGTGGTCGATTGCCTCTCCAAATATGCCCACTTCTCAGCCCTCAACTCTCACTTTAGTGCTGAGAAATTGGCAGCGGTCTTCATTAAGGAAATCTGCCGGCTACATGGGTTCCCAACCGATATTGTGTCTGACCGGGATCCCCTTTTTATGAGTATATTCTGGTGAGAATTATTCAAATTGCAAGAAACTACTCTGTCCCATAGCAGTTCATATCACCGACAAACTGATGGGCAAACTGAAGTGGTCAATCGGTGTTTGGAAGATTACCTACGTTGTTTCGCAACTGAAAATCCTTCATCCTGGGCAACTTTTCTACCCTGGGCAGAATGAAGCTGCAACACCGTGTGGCACTCCTCCACTAAAATGAGTTCGTTCGAGGCTGTTTATGGTTGAGCCCCCTAGCCTGTCCCACTACGCCCAGGGCACCTCCCAGATTACTGCAGTTGATGAGCTGCTGTCTCAACGTGATCGGACACTAGCCCAGCTCAAGCATAACCTGCAGCATGCACAGTAGCGCATGAAGACGAAAGTAGATAGCCACCGAATCGATAAAGAGGTCCAAGTGGGGGATTGGATTTTTGTTAAGCTCCAATCCCACCGTCAAACCACAGTGGCACATCGGCGCTCGAATAAGCTGGCCAAATGCTATTATGGGCCCTTCCACATCACGGCCCACATCGGCCAGGTAGCATATCGTCTGCAACTGCCCGACTCTTCACGCATCCACAACATTCGCCATGTATCACTGTTGAAGAAATGTTATGACCACACACAGCAGCTACCCGCTATGCTCCCTCCTAAAGTGCTGGGGTCCCAACCCATCTTGTTTCCTGCCCAGATTCTCGGGTTTCGTAAGGTGTTATGGCATGTGTATCTGTCCCTCAATTTTTAGTGCAATGGTAATTCCAACCAGCAGCCGATGCCACCAGGGAGCCGGCAACTACTTTCCTCCAAGAGTTTCCCTCATTCAACCTTGAGGATAATGTTGTGTTTGATGGGGCGGGTAATGTTACGGGCCTTATTGCGGATAACATAAATGACACAATCATCAGCCGAAATTGAGAAGAAGTTCCCGATCCGTTCAACCACCGAGACGTTTCCACGATTTTGTCTACCATGGACTGACTGTACAGCATATACATACATGTACACCCTCGTACACCCTCACATACATATACATATCCTCGTACACACTCATACACATACACATACAACCGCATATACATATAGCTACTTATACGGCACACGTATTTATAGTGGATGTCAGGAAGCTAATTGGGAATATGGAAAATATCTTTTCTCTCTTCTTTTCTCGAATCTTCCCTGACGTCCTCTTCTGCATCTCTTCCCTTCTCCCAGTTCCCTTTGCTTTACCATAGATCCCCTTTCACCTGACCTCCCCTTCTTTGGTTCGTGTTATGTTTGTGCTCTTTTGGTGTAGAATAGCAGATCCTCAGTTGTAGAGAGAGACTAACGCAATAGGCTTGGTGTGTGCTAATTGTCCTGCCACCAAATCTGCAGGTTTGCTCTGCTGTATCAGGAGAATAGCGTGCAAGTGAGAACCGCGAAACGTCATATCACGCATACACCGAAAGCTATCATTCTTTGCGCAGGCGGTGTGTTGCGAAGGATACGTGTACTTTGATAGAAGTCAATTTCTTAGACCAATCCAGCTCTTTGAGCCTTATTAGACGTGGGCTTAAATTCTCGAATCTCTAGGGTCAACTTAGTCTTAAGCCAGGTCAACCATTTGGACCGTCTGCTTATGTCCTCGGGCTCCCATAGCCAATCTAACCTCTGAATTCGGACCTTTTTTAACTCTAACCTCTCATTATAGACCTTTTTTTGGAATATAGATCTATTTCATTAAAATGGGCATTAAAATGGGCCTCTTAAGTGGGCTCATAAAAACCTTTTTTTGACTCTAACCTCTCAATTTGGACCTTTTTTTGAAATATAGATCTATTTCATTAAAATGAGCCTCTTAAGTGGGCTCATGAAAACAGACATCTTAATTGAGCTCTAGATTCACTACCCATCAATTTAAAATAAATATCACAAATTTAAAAATTATTTTAAGAAATCATCATTTTTTTACAATAACGCCTTATTTGAGCTCATAAAAACAGGCATCTTAATTGAGCTATAGATTCTCCCCATCAATTTAAAATAAATATCACAATTTAAAAACTTATTTTAATTAATCATTTTCCATTTACAATAACGCCGTAATTAAATTTGTCTAGATAATACATATATTATATTTCATCCAAGGCACTTTGAACACTAACAAGTTCTTACTTATGTAATTTGGGTGGCGTTAGGAGGCCCGCCCGAGCGAGTTCTGCGAAGTAAGCAGCGTCAACGCACGGCCAGCCTTTAACCCCTCCATAAATTATTGCGCACGTTTAGAGTCGGCGCGGCAAACGGTTCTCACCGCTCGCGTTGTTTTTCCTTACTCATTAGTTTAAGGCAGTTCTTGTCCAGGGCGCTTGGTCGATAATTATTGCCCCTCTTGCTCTTGGATGTTTCTCATTATGTCGATGTGGGACTCGAATTAAAAAAACATATATATTTTTTTTTACAAAATTTGTATTTAGCTACAATTTTACTGGTCAAAATTGTCTTTTTACTCGGTGAAGGTGAGTAGTGAAAAGGAGACTTTTGGTCCACTCTTTATGCCTTTCGTTGTATATTTCTGGTTAAATCTCAACTGTGTGGTACCTGCCGGCTCCTGCCTGCCCTCATAGGGAAGAGGGAGAGAGGGAGGGACGGGGAGAGAGAGAGATGAACGGGGTTTGTGTACTGAAGAAGCTGAAGACTGAGGCGATATCTAGTGAGGAGGGAGAAGCAGAAGAGAATGGAGAGGAGAGTTGCGGCGGCGGCGGCGGCGGCGGCGGGAGTGTTAGTAGCCCCTCCCAGGAGGATGATCACGATCAGGAGGAAGCCTTGATCGCACTTATCGAGCACCGGACCAAAGAAGTAGAACACCTCCGAAGACGCGTCTCCTATTATCAGTCTCAGGTTGTCCCCCCTTTCTCTTTTCCCCGTGAAAGATTTTTTTTTTCTTGGGTAGAGATCCGTGAAAGATTTGTATTCTGAATCTGATGTTATTACTGTATTTTTGATAGTTTGCATGATTAGAATTAAGAAGAAATGAAGTATTTTGCAATTATCATTTTATTCGTTCGTCTATATTTGTCAGGGTTAGCTTTCTTCTAGTTTTCCTTTTGGCCCAGTTCACTGCAGTCTCAGTTTTGTGGATTTCTGCTGATTACCATTTTCTCAAGCTTCTCTCTCCATACATGCTAGTTGCAATTTTATAATTAAGATCCTGGTCCTCTTGCTCATACAGTGGGCCAATGGAATCGCCAGAATTTAGCTTCTGTTTCACATACAACTCTGTCTGAAGCTGCCCACCACCGACTACAGCCCCGAGGGTGGAAGCATGCTTTGGTTAGTTTTCTCTGCACCACATAATCAGAAAACACTCCGGTTTTGTGCCTTGTTCGTTTATTGTCACAGAGTGCAAAAAAAGTGGAAAATATATGGACTTACAAGTTACAACGGGTGTTAAAGAAGAGGATAAGAACAAAAAATTCTACCATAGATGGAGAATTGTCTCCAATGTTTTAATTTGAGTATATCCTAAATGATGTTGTTACATATCTGGAGTATACGAGGCATATAGAAATGTGAGGCTTTGGGGAACTTCTACAAAATGTTGCATATAGAGGAACTTCAAAATTGACCTTTTCTTGATGGATGGATTTTGTCCCCTTTAATTAGGAGAGCTGGTTTAATCAAAACACACTTACCGAATTCGGTGTATGATGTGGTGCATAAACAAGCGCTACTTTGTGTAAGATATTATTACTAAGAATCACATTTGGTATGCGGTCTTCCTAGTATATGGGATGCTGAGAGGTTTGTGCATTTATATAATTGTAGATCGGAACTTTCAAAGAAGAAGAGGTACTGGAGGAATCTTGGTAGGAAAAAAATCTCGGTCCAGATGATGCTTGCACACACAGCATTCACACACTGAAAAGAAAAGTAAAGAGAGATACTTGATGCTTTTTATATTTACATGTTAGGATTAACAAAGATTTATCTTCATCGATTCCATTTCCATTTGTAGTTTGGTACTTTATAATTCCACTTGTTAATTCATTATAGCCCTTATTGTTTGAGGGGTTCGTTCATATGCAGAAGTGTTCTGTCATTGAGTTATATTTTCTTCCTTTTCATGGGAAACATCAACTAATGATATCTTTGGAAATGATATATAGCTTGAAGAAATGGAGAAGAGATTACACGATTCAAATTCCAAATTGGCTCGCCTTCGATGCCGAAACCATGGCAAGTCATCTCAAAAAGATACTATGGGCAGTTCTACGAAGGAGCTAAAACTTGAGAATAGATCAATTAGTCCTATCAAGACCCTTCAAGGCTCCTCTAAATCCCAGTCTCAATCCAAAACAAGACTTCTAATCCCTGGGATAAATCCAAAATCTTCCCAACCTATAAAATTGCCAGAGGCTGGAATGAAAGCATCAGCTAGTTCTAGGATTCAAGCTGATGTGCCATCTTCAAGGTATTCTTACAGTGCAAAAATGGAAAAATCTTATGGGGCATCCTCGGAGCTGGAAGATACTAAATCTCAAGCAGTAGGGGCAAAGAGGAAAACTGGTAAAAGCTGCACCTCAAAATGGCATAGCATAATTGGTCTCTCCTTATGTGTGCTTTGTTGTATTTGTGTTGTGATAATCTGTATGTCTTCTGGATTGTTCATTGCATTAGTGATTCCTCAATATTCCTGACATCTTGAACTTATATGAATATATTCTTTCCCACATTTATTTCTGTTATTGCAGAGTTCAGGGAACATAAAGAATTGATACCAGTAGTGCGTAACAGCTCTTCGCCATGCCTTGTTCGCTGCAATTCAAACATTCACATCTCTAGTCAACACAAAAGAAAGATGAGAAGTCTCTCTTTAAGTCCTTTGAATGATAAGCTCTTTATTACAAGGTAATTTGACTATTTTTTTTTAGTATAGAAAGGCAAAAGTAATCTGACTTTAAATGTGTGGAATGAAGAAATAATCTTAGTGAGTCATGAGTGCCTTTTTTTTTCCCCAATATCAATTTCATGTGAATCTTTGTTGAAGTTTGCTGTTGCATCATGTGGGTAGATTGGCAATATGTCATCTGATTCTGAAGTTTTGCTATTCTCATTTTCAAGTAGTTTAGAGTTTATGCCAGTATCAAGTAACTACTGTGATAACCATTTTATGCTTTTTATTTTCTTCTATTATTTTCATTAATTCTTGTTAATAAACTATATCCAAAAAATCTGCTGAATAAGGCAACAGCTACAAATTTGGTTCAATTAGTCACTCTTTCATACTGCATTTCTGACTTTTGAAATTGTACTGACTGATGAACCTATCCAAAATATAACTGCTTATTCAAACATTTGGCATTTGTTGATAAAAAGTCTCCTAAATATGTATAAAAATAGATAAATATGTAACAAATGGTTGATATTGCCTAAATCATGATAATAAGCCCCAATCCATGCTGCTATATGTGCGTTTAAGATTTATGTGCTGAGTCTCAGAGTACCTAGTGTTTCATGCCTAGTTAAAGCCATTATAAAATTCTCTTCTTCTCTTTCCAATAAAGGGAAGAAATTAGACAGAAAAAAAGAACAACAAAAGCAATGTTTTCATAGTTTACCTGGATCTGACCTTTGTTAACCTGTTGTGATGCATTTCAGTGCTTTGGATGGGATGGTCAACTTATGGCAACTACAAATCAAAGGGTAATATCTGACTCTCTGTATTTTAGGAGATTGTTGAACAAGTCCTTGCTTTTTGGTCAGATGCTATTGATTATAATACATAAATAGACTGGGTTTGGTTTTGAGTTTGGGTAAAACCCAAAACTATGTACGTGGGTTTGTGCTAACTATATCTCAACACAAACCCCATCCCATATATGATGTATACAATAGAAAATAATGTATAAATGCCAACCTAATTATAATATAAATTTAGCCTTTATGTTTTATTTTGTTTTATACAATATAGCTTTTGACTAGAGTGATGTATACATGATCGGTTGTTTGTTAATTGAAAAACTGTGGAGTTGCATTATGAATTTAAGTTTCAAATATATTATATACTTGTTTGATTGTTGTAAGCATGAATGAAAATATCAGTACCAGTCGGTATAGTATCAATATCATCCATATTGGGGAATATGTATCGATTTTAGATATCTTTGCTTTTAAATATTTCTTCTGTAAGTATGAACCTTTCAGGAAATTATAGGTCAAAATACTGGCCAAATATTGAAATATATTAGGTATAATGGCAAATATTTCGCAAATGATGACATATTACAATTTTGCTATTATATATGCCAATTGATATTTTATTCCATGGTTGGAAGTATTTAAAGTTTTTTTAAGCTAAATTATGTTTAATGGATTACAAATTTGAATATTTATTAGTAAAGTTTGATGTTGACTTAAATGATTGTAAACTATACTAATACTGCATTAAGTGCTTTGGAGCATGATATATTTTTCTTCATATAATCACGCCCAAAGGAAGCTCAGCATGTAGTTAATTAAAAAAGCAGTTCCTGTTTTATGTTAACTGACGGGAGATCTAAGTGAAATTGAACTTTCTAAGTTATAAATAACCCAATAAAACAATGCATTTCTTTAATATCTATTGCCTTAACGTTTTAATTGGCATGCTGCAGCTTGATGATTTTGTTGAATGCTTGATTATGTTTATATGCTCGTGACATTGCCATGTAGATCAGGTGCCACTCTTTTGAGCTCTACTGATTGTGTATCCCCTAAGCAAAGGAGATGGCCAGAAGACATAGCGTGGCACCCAGCAGGGAATAAACTATTTGCCGTATACACTGCTGATGGTGGGGATGATCAAATATCAATGGTTGATCTGAACAAATCTCAAGGGGTGAGCACTAGTAAGACCTAAAATGTTTGTAGTGACTATCTGCTTTTTCATTTCTGTATCACTAGAAAATGGAATCAAGAATTGGTAGACTTTGCATCACAGAATCAGTTGCTTGTACACGTCTTTGCTTTGTTACCCGAGCCTCTAGTGAGGGATATGACAAAATTGGTAGACACTACAGACTTAGTTTATGTATATTTGAAGATCGTGCTTTGATTCAATGAGAAAAATTGGGGATGCTGTTTGGAGGAGGTTAAACTATTTTTTTAATTAAGTTTGAAAGAATTTGGACTGTGGTACACAATATACCGAAATTTGAAATGTGGGAAGGTATTATTTGCTGCATATGTGAGGTTTATCTTGAATTGCACGGATGCCTTCTTGGTTGTAGAATTTCTTGTTTAATCTGGACAGCTATGGCCATGTACTATAAAAGAATATTTTGACTTCTCATGGTGAATTATAGAATGTCCTATAATATTTATGTGAAGGAACTATGTAGAGTTTGAATATTGAACACTTGATATTATATTGCTGAAGAATCTGAATATTGCTATGTATGTGGCGCGCCCTTCCACATTCATCAAACGAGTTCTCTGCTTTTTCATCCTTGTCTTCATGTTCTTTTGCTAATTCTTGTCTTCTGAGTGTGGAAATAGGTAATGTATGCTTGTAATTTGACATTAAAGAGCTCTTTTTCATTTCAATGGAGTCATTTCTTGTTTGTGTTGTCGGGCTTTCATCCTTTGGGAACCCTGAAAGTAAAAGCGGAAAAATTGTAGGTGGATGATCCTTCTCCACCTCTTTTGCCCTATGATACACGAATCCTCTAATGTCTTTGGTTTTTTTTATGTCTTATGCAACGCATGCAACGACAGAGAGAGCGGGTTATCTTCTTGGAGGAAAAGCCACATCTTAAGGGCATCATCAACAGCATAATGTTCATGCCATGGGACGATGATGTCAACTTTATAACTGGCGGCAGTGATCACGCTGTTGTACTTTGGAATGAGACTGCAGAGAACATCTGGAAACCAAAGACTATCCACAGAAATCTGCATTCTTCTGCTGTCATGGGAGTTGCTGGGATGCAGCATAAGAAGGTAGTTATGTCCGTTGGTGCAGACAAGAGAATAATTGGGTATGATTTGCTCTCGGGAAGAGCTGATTATAAGCATCAAATTGAAAGTAAATGCATGAGTATTCTTCCAAATCCGTGCGACTTCAACCTTTTTATGGTTCAAACAGGGTAAATTGCATTTCTTTTTCTACAAGTTCTTTTTTATATGGTTCTTGAAATAGAACATCAATGGAGGCTAGGTATCCATGAGTCCTAGTTTCAAGTTCTTGGAAATTCATTCTAATAGTGGCAAATGTACGTATAATGAATGATGTATAGGACTCCTGAGAGACAACTCCGACTCTACGATATCAGGCTGAGGCAGACGGAGGTCCATGCATTTGGTTGGAGGCAAGAAAGCAGCGAGTCGCAATCGGCTCTGATTAACCAGTCGTGGTCTCCAGATGGTCTGTACATCTCATCGGGTTCAGCCGATCCAATGATCCACATCTTCGATATTAGATACAATGCTCACAAGCCTTCTCAATCGGTGCAAGCTCATCAGAAACGAGTCTTCAAAGCCGTGTGGCACTCCTCGGTCCCACTTCTGACTTCCATATCCTCTGATCTAAACATCGGATTTCACAAGATTTCATAACTTGCTGCTGCTGCATCTGATTCTCTCTCTTGGATCTTGCTGTTGGGGATTACTCCCGTAAAGAAGTTAAGATGATTGAATAACTTGGGCGGAGCACGAAAACTCTGTTCTATAAATAAAGTTTCGGTCAACTGAGAGTTGACCGGATTGACGGTTAACATTTTCGGTTTTATGTTAATCAGTTTCTGAAAGTTTAATTAATCGGTTTTTTGGAGATTATTGGAGGGCAACTTCTCAGTTGGTCAACAGGAGTGTTGACCGGTTGGCCGCCCCGCTTGAAAATTCTAGTTTTGCAGTTTTCTTAAGAGAGGCAGTTTTGTTTAAAATTACAAGTTGTATCAGTGAGAAGATATATATGTAATAGGGAGTGAGAGAGAAAAAATGGTGAAGAAAACAAGAGTGTTCTTCAGTTTTCTCTTTATTCTCCATTGTTGATCCCAAAATCTCTGATAGTAAAATTCGTTTCTGTAGGCAGATTGTCCCGTGATTTTTTCCTTAATTGAGAAGGGTTTTCCACGTAAAAATCTTGTGTTCATTGTTTATTTTCATTCATTTTCTTTACTGTCTTCATAGTAATCGGGAAATGAGTCCGCTTCCTTTTTCCAAGAAGAACTCTCCATGTCCGCTGGTTGCTGCTAGCCCAAGTAGGCTTCAGTTCAGGATACCTTTTAATGGGAACCAGCATCCCTACCGCATCAAAGTTATAACAAGAGTTGCAAGTGCTGCTATAGTTGTCTTTGTAATGCTTTTGGTGGTTTTAATATCCCTTATCCGCAGTAAGAGCAGAGAGTTAGAGGATTCTAGGATTAGTGTTAAGCTCTCTTTGGGAGCCATTCCCCCTTCTCAACCAATACAAAGGACTCCGGAAGGTCCTTACTCTATGTGCTGGAAGTTCAGCTACAATGAGATAAAGAAGGCACCAAACAAAATCAGTACTGTCATTGGACGAGTGGAATTTGGAGAAATGTACAAAGCTCAGTTCAGTAATGGTTCAATTGCTGTGGTGAAGCATATAAGCAGAGGATTAGAACAAGAAATGGATGAATTTTATAGGGAGATTGAGCTCCTGGTTGGACTACATCATCGTCATCTTGTAATCTTGTAGCTCTTAGAGGCTTTTGCATCATAAAGCAACATAGGTTTCTCCTACATGAGTTTAAGGAAAAAGGTAGCTTGAAAGACCACCTTCATTCTCTGTCCAGAGCACCACTTAGCTGGTAGACGAGAATAAAGGACTCTATTAATGTGGTAAATGCTCTGGAATACTTGCGCTTTTATTGTGACCCCCCTCTTTGCCACAGACATATCAAGTCCAGCAACATTCTACTTGATGAGAATTATGCTGCGAAGGTTGCAAATTTTGCCTTGTACATGCTACAAATAAGGTCTACATTTGCTCTGAACCAATAAATGCCAATATTCAAAGAACTCGAGGTTATACAGATCCAGAATATGTGGTCACTCGAGAGCTCAATGAGAACAACGATGTCCATAGTTTC
>JAOVVI020010289.1:0-13151 GCA_028571085.2 Nepenthes alata
TGACTACTAAGCAAATGGCTTCTTGATGAAATATATGGTTCTTACATTTGCTTAGTTTTTTTTTTGTCACATTGAGGAAATAAAATATTAGCCGATATTTATCAGTATTAAGAGGTTCTGACACAAAAAATGATCCCAATACGTTACAACATTAATGATATTATAATGTTGGTCCTTTTTTTTATTTTATTTGCTTCCGCAAGCTGAAAATATATTTTAAAATTTTATTTTATAAGTCATCTAAAATATCTAAATGGATGGTTAAATTTTATCTCTTATATGCTTAATATCAATATAAATTATCTGATATGGTGGTGATTGTATCAATATTTTGTAGGCCTCCTTGAGGTATGGTGGTTAGGATTTTAAGATGTTTTGCAAATGGTAGATAACTTAATTAAATTAAGCTAAAACTATATATCAGATAAATTTATATACAAACATGTCAAAAGAAAGCCAAGAAAATTTTTTATTCCTAATTTTTTTGCAGTAGTAATTTTTAGTTGGCTGCAAATAATGACATTCCACAGGCTATCATGGCCATCCACCCTAATAGCACCCACCCCTCCACTAGCTTGGCAACCTCATGCGGCAGCAGCCACTCTTCACCACCACCGTCCCTATCAGCCATGGCTACTCAGACTGCAGATTGACATTCCCACCATATCAGTATTCTATTTTCTGATGGGCTAATCATTTTTTAACTCACACTAAACAAACCTATTTTCGACAGTTTTTGTATTATATTTTGATCTTACTTTATACAAACAACAAAACATACTGTTACCAGCTCGTTGGGTTTTTGCGAAATGTATATTATATAGGACCAATAGGCTTCAATCTCTTGCATTTATAGCATATCGATTTCTGACTTAAACAACAACAAAGCATTAAGACTCCAACAACTGTAAAACAAATAAAGATCCATGATTTCTCTACAATTGTTTAGTCGTGGGTCACAAAGAAACCAAAGATCTCAGCTCAGTATAATTACCTTGTACAATGCTGCACATGTTGCGGTCCTAACGATTCAGCTTCGACTATGCTGACCGACCACTTTTTTTACTTCGAAGAGGAGGAAATAGTCTATCGGAAAGGCATAGTAGCATATCTCGATGCTCACGATCAATTTCATCTTCAGCTTCTCCCAAGAGGCGACAAGACTTTGTCACTCTCTCTATCACGGTGTGTTTTCGGGGCTAGCGGAGAGTCAAAATGCTTTTATTTAGCACCTTTCTATACCTGAGACAGAGTATTTTATTCTGGCAACTTGGATAGATAGAATTATTTAATGTGTTTAACACATCTCAATACGTTGCCATAATTCAAGATGCTTAATTTATTAGAATGACATTCACACAGTTGATGGTATAAAGGAGGATGCTGCCTGGACACTCAAACTGGTCTAATGCAGTGAATGAATGTGAAAATTGGCTCGCCCCGTTTACACGAGCTCCCATTCAGAGTCTTCTTTGTCCATGGTTGGTGAATTGTTCGAGTCGGGGAGAGGAAGAAGAATGGTTGGTGGCGCAAGATTTTGCACCATCAGTTGGTTGAACTCTGCATCAATATCACCATACCATATAGCCAATTGCTTATACTCCTTTTCAATCTGCTTCTTCGAAGCAAAAGCATCTCGAAACTTTTTCTATAGAAAAAAGCGGAACAAAACACATTAAAAATATAAATTAAAGATAATTCAGATACTTTAAAAGAAGTATCTATGAGGAAATATGAGTTATTTGTGATTAAACAAAATAATAAAAGAGGTGGACCTATAATAACATGAAATAAGGTATAATAAAATCACTTGTATTCTTGGTAGATATTACACTGAATCGAGTAGATTAAAGACAACGAATTTATTTAGTTGACACCACCCAGTAAGCCATAAGAGAATATCATAATGCAGATGGGGCTTTGAGGCACTGCTACCCTTCAGAATGCAGGAGACACTAAAGGTAAGATTGAGTTTTCCTAACAAGGAAGGGATCTTATATAATCTTTTTTTCTTTCTCATGGATAGGAAACAGGTTCAGAAGTTACACATAAAATAAGATGAATAAATAACTTTTAAGGTAATTCAAATACTTAAAATATAGGCCAAGAGAAATCCTATAAGAAAACATGAATTAATTGAAGTTGAAAACAAAAAAATGAAGAGGTAAAACCAAAAAACACTTAGATTGATATGATAAAAGAAAGATTTACAAATTACTTACACTCTGAAAAGATATTATACCAAATCGAGTAGAATAATAAAACAGATTCATAGAGCCGACGCCTCAACTTAGATGGACAGAATTGGCAATCGGGAAGCAACCCAACAAAAAAGTACCCAAGTTATCCACTCCGATAAAGCCACTCCAACAGAAGTGGGTTTGCTGCATGGCTTCCGGATTAACCACAAATAGGTATCCACATGAACTTTTTCTAGTTGCTGAATTGTTTTTTTTTTTCCAAATATCTTTTCAGAAGGGGAAGGATCTTGGGAGTTCGAGAATACCTTGTATGAACTAAGTGTTCGTGCCCGTCTCGAGAAAGCATGATTTACGCGAGTCTCCACAAATACACAACTTTCATCAAGTTTAGTCTTCTGTGATAATTCCATGTTTTCCATTTCAGGGACCTCAACATCTTTACTCAAATCTTCTGGTTGTCCTGTAAAAAAGTCCCAATGTTAGCTGACTTGTTAAAAGTACGATAGAGGGCACTAGACATTTAAGAAATCATCCAATAATTAAAATATTTGTCCATAATTTCGATACCATGAAGCCCAAAAATCATTATTTTCCAATATTGTTAGCATAACAATTTTTCTGCCAATATGGCTATTATGTATTGGCCAAATTTTTTTTACTTCCCTTCGCTCTCTAAAACTTAAACTCTCACAGTTTAAATAAAACTAACTCTCACGAATAAAAATATCAACCAATATGATACATATCAGCCAATATGAATCCATATCGGGGCCTCTCAATACCAATATTTTTCGATTTTGTAACAATATCGTGATATATTTTTATATTGATCCATGCAAATATAATTCTATCAATTTATGATTTTAAATTTTTTTTTTAACCAACATATTTAATGCCGATATTTATTTTTTAATACGTCTAATACCAATATGATTGCGATCGATATTATTATCAATATTTTCATCCATGCTAACTCTTATAAGATGCTTAAATCCACATGGTTTGTAAGATAAAAAAACATGTATCGATTAAAAATTTAGACAAAATTTTCAAAAATTTAGAAAGATATTGTTATCTATTTTGGGAAAATTGACTACAAATAATAAAATAGGTTAATTAAATATTATCAAATTTTAACAAATAACACGCCTTTGGTATGGTCACCAATAAAATAAAATTGCATCCACAAAGTCTATTATTGATGCCGTGACCAATATTAATACAAATATTTTCATTCATGGTTACCATGGATCAAATTAGTATCCTTGTCATAAAAATACAATACATATTTGTTTGACAATATTGTGCACGATGTTTCTCATACATACCAAAACGTGTTTATCAAATTCAACCAACAAAGAAAAAAAGGCTTATCAGGGGAAAGATCTTTTAATGATTAATTTTATTTCCTTCAAGCTTCTCTTAATTCAAACAAATCCTAATGGTCTGTATGGTTATAAGAAAATATATAGAAAAGGAGAAATTTTTTTGAAATGAAGGTATTTTTATAATGTTTGGATGTTAAAAAAAATATGTTGAAAAGAAATATGAAAAATTTCAAGTAAATTTATTCATTTTTATGATATTTACTTTCCACTAGAAACTATTTTTCGTAACTATTTTTATTTCTTTGAAATTTTTTTAGATCCAAACAAACTTACAAGAATAAATTCATTAATCAAGGATCCAGGAATGCGTACCGGTAAACTCCACTAGCAAATTACTGCTGAAGGAACCATCACCATGGCTTCTTCCCTCATTCTTACAGGTACCAATTGAAGACAGTGTTACCAAAGATAGAAGTCCAGTGTGGGAACCTGAGCCGGGATCATTTACAGAAGGAAGGTCAAAACATATTATTTCCCCTTCTTTCTGTGACAAGTTTTCAAGTGAACTTTCAGACTGCCTAGAAATTGCCTGTGGAGAAAAGCTAGCTTGTATAGCCTTCTTCTTCAATGGAGATTCAAACCCAAAGTCATCCATGGCAATTACAGGCGAAGTCCTAATTAGAAATCCATCCACATTTTTATGATGTTCATTAATGGATCCATTCAATGATAATGATGATGCTTGTTTCTCTGCTTCAGCATTTTCATTAGTATACAGATCTGCATTTTCATTGATCAAAAAGCATTCATCTTTCCCAAATGATGCGTCAGTTGATGTGTCTGCAGCTTCTGCAAGAGACAGATTACTAAGCTCATCTCCTAAGTTGTGGTTGCTCGAACATCGGTTGCAGCTCAGATTTTTCCCTGTAAATTCAGCAGCATCCCTTTCCCGTGCTAACTGCTCAGCATTAGTATCTGAAGGATAATCTCGATCATTATCTTTTGAGATAATGCAAGTGTTGATAAGAGAATTTTGATTCAAATGTTCCGATTGAGCATGTTTTGTAGGAAGCACCACAGAAGAAGGCAGAAGATCTTGCATGACATTAGAACAGAACTTCTTTACGTTCCCGCCCATCATTTGAACTTGATCTTCGACATGTCTTACAGTTTCCTGCGAAAAAAGCCAGATTAAACAATGGCATAATTGGATGCATTGATGCAAATATCAGCTCATATATATCGGTATCGAAGCCCCTCGATACAATATAAGAATATGTTTCCGTATAAGACCTGTCAGTTTACGAAAATTTTTTTCCTTTTAATTTTGACACCGATATGGCAGCGACTGACACCGATACCAACACCAATGTCAATCTTTTCATTCATGCTTGGGTGAATTCGAAACAATGAATTGCCCATTTCCAAAACAACGATAGGTACGATTACAGCAGCATCCAGCAGAGAAATCAGATATATACTCACTTCATAGACACCACATTCAAAAAAATAACCATAAAAGATGTGATTATCGGACATTAGATTGATTGTAGATTCTTACTTGGCTCACTACATCATCAACATCATGGCATATAGCTTCGAATTTTTGGTACAAGTTCCCGACCCAAGTTCTAGCAGTAAATCTCAAATCTGTTTTGGACATCACAAGCATTCGGAATGGATATTGGAAATCCTTCGAAGTCCTTGCAGAACAACAAGATGAAACAATTCTTTTAGTGACTGGACAACGATGCTGCTAGCCTGCATATATCAAACCTCAGTCCTATCAGTACCATAATAAATTAATTTCTCCAAGTTTTTGATATTATATTGCATGCAAAATTTACGCTCAAGCACACATGTAAACACAACTGCGCATAAGCATCCATGCACATGCACATGCACATCCACAAACATAGACAAAAGAGTGAGATGCGAACAAGCAGTGCACACACAAACCGCGCACACACAACCGTCTAAAACACAAACAGAGCATGTCCGGAACCTGTACGCGCACACCAGCCCAAACACACACACACAAGCACCATAGAGCATTGATGCAAATGTTAGCCGAAACAATATATGTCAATCAATATATGTCGGTATTAGGGGGCTTTGATGCCGATAATTTTTGATATCGCAACAATGTCGCGATATATTTTCTTATCAACCAATATATCGATCAATAAAACCCTATCAGCCTGTAATTTTCAAAAACCTTCTCCCATCCAATATATTCGATACCAATATATATTGTCTAACATGTCTGATATTGATATGACTGTAACTAATACTGATACTGATATTTTTATCCATGCCCGAGAGAGAGTGAGAGAGAGAGAGAGCACCGGGAAGCATCTATATATGTGTGTGAATTGAACAACTTTCCACACAGTGGCTTGTGGATAAATAAGCCAAAAAAAAGTGACTCATTACTTATTAAACCATTATGGTTGTTCACCACACAAAGAATACAATAGAAAAAAGATATAGCACTTACAAGCTACAAATAAAACTAGTAAGGAACTTCAAACCAATGAATCAATCATCATAACGGAATTGGCAGCTAGTGATACATGAACATAAGGTGGTGTCTTTATAATCAATTGAAAATAAGGTTGACCCATTGCATAGGTTTCTTGGCTTCCTGCATTGCAGACTCTGCGAATTATCATATGCATGCATCCTTATCCATTGCATAGGTTTTTTGGCTTCCCGCATTGCGGGGCTCCAAGGATCCCACTTCTCTCAAAGAGAAGTAGGATCCTACATTCCTATCTTGGCCTTTAGATCAAAATTCAATGGCCAAGATTTTAAAATAAAAAAAATATGGAAGATAGTTATATTTTTAAATTTTTTATAATATTAACATCTATTGCATATTAAATCTAATATATAAAAATTTTTATACAAAATAATTGTTTAAATAATATTATTTAATATTTAAATTTAGACGTTATAACTTTTTTTAATCCAATAGTGGAGATTAGAGAAGTAGGTTCCTGTTCTCTCAAGGTGAAGCAAGAACCCCCAATCACGCACTGCAAATTCTGCAAATGATCATAGTCATGCAAACTTACACTATGCATCTAAGAGAGCTTATTTCAAAGGAAATAATTAAGTACCATTGAATGAGTCAAAATGCCTTATGCAAACTGGTTGAAATAATCTAGAAGTGTTTGTTTTAACATTATATTTTAGTGCAGCTGATAATTTCTTTTGAATCTTTGGACTTCAACAAACCAAAAGTCAAGTTGCTTCGATTGTCTAACCTGACTTAAATAAAACCCAAGTTTTTAATTAGTGATGATAATCCACAAAAAAAGTCAATTCAGTAAACTCAAACTTTCAACCAATGGATAAAGGTAGAGAAATATTATTAAAATCCCAGTTGTGCTGAAATTGCTAAAAGTGTGGGTCTCACTCTATTTTAATTTTATTCTCTCCATTCTCCCTCTCTCCACACCAAAAATAATAATTTCAGTACAATTAGGTGTACAACTAGTTGCATGAATAATATTGCTCGTAAAGGTATGTGCTAAAAGATCTGTCAACATAACACCAAATAATTAAGTCCTTCAATATAACTTCTAATTCCATCATCCACCCCCAAACAAAAAACAAATTCTTCCATCTCCCCACTCCCTCTCTCTCATGAATTTTAAAAATTGCCATCAAAGCACTAAATGGTGCCTCCAGAAAATCAGTCATACACAGAGAAAATCAACCACGAAAAAGTTTATCAAGAAAATCCACAATATTGCAACGATCAACAAGAAATTTTCGAGACACCCAAACTCTAGACGACTTCATCTGAACTTACCGTATAGATAGAAGCCTCAATGCAAACTGAAATCAAATTGTATTGCCACAATATGTTCTGCAAACTTGATATAGAATAGCATTGCAAGGCCTCTCTACTCATAATTGGAAAAAGTTACAGAACACCTCCAAGCATTTAGCTCTGTCTCCACATGATTTTCACATAACTAGCAAACCTAACCAAATCAAACTAAGTCTTTCCCCACCATCCACCTTGTTGTGGGCACCTAACAAACCCAATAGGACCTCAATAGATTAACTAGAATTTAACTGAATTTTCTCTTGATTCTTCATTCCTTCAAATGTAAAAGAGAGCATTTATCAGCCCTCCTTCACAAACAGCTTAATCTTTTCTAGAGCTCTTAGTTTCTTGATTCACTTCAATGTTTGGTTTAGGTTTCTTGAACATCTTATTTTCTTGCTTAGAAATTGATTGGAATCAATTAAATCCTTCTTTTGGTTTCATGCACTTGGAGTGAAAGAATGGTTTTGATTTATTAGTTCTTTACAGTTCCATTAATTTCTTGACTGTAGGGATGGAACAACCTAATTGTTACACAAAAGGCTCACCCCTAAAGATATTCTTGATTATGTGTATACTTTCTTGTTGTGGTAGAGGTAAAAAAAAAAGAGTACATATTTTTATTTTTATTTTTTTTGTGATTTTGATGTTGTTTCTAGGTGTCCCAATGTAAATCATGTCACAATTTCTGCCAATTTTAATTTTGATGTAGGGTTTCTAAAAAATTTCTCCATGTGAAGTCATAATATGTTGCTTTGGTTTTTCATACTATGACATTCTTCCTATGTTATTATAATTAGTGAAATACACTCTTTGAAGTTTTGAATCTAGAGTTCTATTTCTTGGTTTTTGGGTCCTCAATATTTAGAATTTCATTTGCGTCTCTCTTTTAAGTTCTTATTCAATAATTACAAGTTTTGAGTGGTATTTTATCAGTCTACACTTGCTATTGGAGATTAATTTTAAAGCAAAACTATCTTTTTCAAGTACAAAATTTTAGTATTCCTAAAAAAAAAGAAGTAGCTAATAAGTAGCACAAATTGAGCATTTAGTTTCTTGGACAAAAATGTCACTCTTCTAATAACGTTTGAACTTAGTGATTACTATCACAATGATGAATAAAAATTTTCATTTGCAATAAGGACAAATAATCAAGTGAATATAGTTGTAGATTTTATGTCAGCATTTTTCCATATAGCCTAGATTTGGATCCCATGTGTCCATTGCGGCTTTCATGTTGAGAATGAAACTGGGAAAACAGTTCAACTTGACAGTCTTACTTCAGTGATATTGATAAGATGACAAGGGTGATTGTGTTATATCAATGTAATGTTTTTCTCTTCGGTTTGAAAGCTAGAATTTGTATACTCTAACTACTCACAAGTGAGAAACAACAATGGACAAACTTCTCTATGCAGTACAGCACATATTCGCCAAAGCTAAAGCCTCATTTCTCAGATACAAGAAGGTACTGTTTTTGTGCATATGATCTCAGTTTAATAGAGCATCATACAATGATCTAACACTCAGTCCTCTTAGATAATGGCCACTTTATCGCATCTAGCTAATGGGAGTTCCCCTTGGGAAATTTTTAAAAAGTGCTTCTTCCTAATATTGGGACTCATATGAAACGACGGAATCCTAATGAGTTCCACTTAAAAGTTATGGAGACTATTACTCATTATGTGTGCAAGTAAGCAAAAATGGTGAATCTAATCATTCTATGGATACCAACCTCACCCAGTTACCATCTAGCGTGCCAAAAATTGCAAGACCACCATCACACATGAAAATTCATGAAGTGTCCACTGAAAATGGTCCTCTCTACACCGTGCCAAAAGTACTTCTAAATCATACATCCTAACAAGCCTTTTCCAAGAACAGCTTCTTGAAAAGTCCACCCATCATCATCTATGGAATTCTTCCATAAGATTAGATAACACT
The DNA here is from genome assembly GCA_028571085.2 of Nepenthes alata. Lineage (NCBI taxonomy): Eukaryota > Viridiplantae > Streptophyta > Magnoliopsida > Caryophyllales > Nepenthaceae > Nepenthes > Nepenthes alata. The sequence goes on from JAOVVI020010289.1 coordinate 9,318, forward strand.
GCCGAGGGAGATCTTTCAAGAGTCAACTTCAAATACACAAGGAAATAAACGGTTCGTTGGGTTATGGGTCACTCCCATATGAGCACATACCCATTTGACAAGTCACTTGGTAGTTTAAACGCGATCACACGGATATCTTACTGATGTCATCGACTTTCCAAATTAAAAGAGATTTAATTCTATTTGATTAGGAAAAGATTTGATTTTGAAAAATATTTGATGAGATTATTTTCTAATTTGGAGGTATTGTTAATTAGAAAAGATTTGATTCTGATTTTGAGAAATATTTAGTGAGATTATTTTCTCATTTGGAGATATCGCTGATTAGGAAATATTTAGAGAAATATTTAGTGACATTATTTCCTAATTTAGAGATATCGTTAATTAGAAAATTATAGTTACTTCCTAATTAACCTAAGGTGGAAACTCTATATAAAGGATCCTCATGTTGGAGATTCAAGCAATTCAAGCAATCGTTCATGAGTTGAATGAAAAAGGAGAGAAAGAAAGAGAAAAGGGAGAAAAGGAAGGTTCGTGAATCCGGTAAAGTTTCGAATCGTGTTCCAATCTCCGCCGACCTTGGAGGCGCTCTTAGAGTTGCGAAGAACGTCTTTACCGGTCATATTTCTACTCTTTCATCTCATATTTAATATTGCTTGGTTTATTTGTTACAATGTATCTAATCCTTGTATTTGTGGGGTTTGTGTAACCATTGTTCTAAGGTATCTAATCATTATATTTGTGGGATTTGTGTAACCATTATTTCAATATGTCTAATCTTTGTATTTGTGAGGTTTGTGTAATTGTTGTTACAAGGTGTCTAATTCTTATATTTGTGGGGTTGTGTATTCGTTGTTTCAAGGTGTCTAGTCATTATATTTGTAGAGTTTATATAACCGTTATTACAAGGTATTTAATCCTTATATTTGTGGGGTTTGTGTAACTGTTGTTATAAGATGTCTAGTATTTATATTTATGGGGTTTATGTAACCTGCACTTTTATAGTAAATTTATTCGAACTTATCATTCCGTGGTTTTTATCTCTCATTCTTTAGAGGATTTTCCATTTAAAAATTGTGTCATGTTTCATTATTGGTGATTGAGGCATGCTTGTTGTGAATTATTGATTGTTTCTTCGCGGTTCAAATAAGTGGCCCGAGCCCCAACACGGTTCTATCAAAACGGCTCTACTTTAGGTTCCTCTTACTCTAGAAGAGTAAGAGGCACTAAAATGCATTATTGAAATAACTTCTCATCACATGTATTGGAAGGCAATTAAATTAAACATTCCAATTCCACTACTACCAATAAAAATACTGCGATGAAAAATCTACTAGTGTTTCATACACATGCGTGTTTTAGGTAAATCTACTTTATCCGCAAAACTAGGACTCAGAACAAAATTGAGATACAATTATTCTCTTACTGAACTGAAAACGCAATCGCCTTCTCAACTACGCATGCATAAAATGAAGAACCTTGAAGAAAAGCATGTAAACCGACACAGTATGCGGAGCACTGATCAAGTAAATCCCAAATTACCCAAGTAATCACCTTGAAATACATAGCTAAACTACTCTAGGAACTGTATCACTTAGTCAGCAGCAGAAAAGTCGTCAGTGTAGAAAAGATGGCAAAACCAGTCAACGAAGCTACGGCATAGAATTACAAAGCCCTAAATTGAACACGAAAAACAAGAGAATACATTGATCGCCGGCGAAGATGGAAGGTTCACTTGATGGTCGCCACTGATCTCCGGTGAGGTTTACTCAGCCTTGCTTTCCACGCCATTTGGATGCCAGGTGGGTTTGTTTCTGCTTTCATTATTTTCTCATGCTAAGAAAAAAAGACCCCATAATTTTAAAAAAATATATTTTTTTTTAATTTTAAGGCAAATAAAAATGATATTTTTTTTTATAAACAAAAGAAACGGTTTGAACTGTTAATGTTGGTTTTTAATTATTATTATTTTTTAATTTTTTTAAGTCTTTGGATACAATTATTTCTTAATAATTATAATCATTATTACTAAATAAATATGTTATTACATTTTTATAAAAATAGTCAAAATATGACTAATTTTATAAAAATAAGTGACTCATAAACTAACAAATAAATTTTATGTAATTAATAAAATATTTAATTAAATTAATAAAAAATTTAATTTAATTATTAATATAATTATATCATTTATTTTTATTTTTATAAAAAAATTTATGTGAGGTTAATTCACCCATTTAAAAGTAATTTCTTCCTTTTTTCTATTTCATATTTCTCTTGTTTAACTGGATTTACTTTTTCTTCTTCTGTACTTTGTTGATTCGATAATGTGGTAGTTAATAGCTTATTGGGAATATTTATGGGTAAAATTTATAATAAAAATATTATATTTTGAGTTAGATATTAAATGCTTTAATATTTGTTTAAAGTTGGTCTGAAATTATATAATTACAATAGATCATTTTATTTAAAATATACCCAAAATTTAGCTCGAGCAAAAACTAGTAATTTTTAATTATATCTGTCTTTATAATTACTTTAATTGATCAGTGTTTAATTATATCCACTATATAAAAATTATCCCACTATGTATATTTTTGTAATTACTTTCATTGACTGACGGTTAATTATTATTTATTAACGACTACTTAACTTTTTTCTGCTGTAACCCAAATCTTTAATATTTACCGATAGCATTACCTTTTTGAATCGCCATCAAACCTTTAGCTCTGATGATTTTTTCTCAAGCTAGTTGATTCTTGAGTTTTCGTTCGTCAATAGAAAATATATCAGTTACAATTTGATAGATTTTGAGCAATTTTCAGTAGCTCAATTGGCTTTTTTCTCAAATTAATTGATTTTTTTAGTTTTTATTTGTCAATAAAATCATGTACCATTTATATGTTAGTGAGCTTTGAGCAATTTTGGACAGCTCAAATGATTTTTTTAAACTAATTAATTCTTGAGTTTTTATTTGTAAATAAGATGATAAATAATTTATATTTTAATAGCTTTTTATCATTTTATTACGGATATAATTACTTAATTATATATATATCTGTTTCTTAAAAGGCGGGTTTATTTAACATAGTTGATAGAACATAAGCAAACATTTTCTTATGTATTATGTCTTCCTTTATCAATAACGATACTCCTACAAGAATAGAATGCCACAAATGAGAAACCTTCACCTTTTTAATGTTAAAAGTTATTTTATTAATTAATCAACTTCTATGTATAAGCTAGCATATAAATAACATGGCCTATAGGTCGAATATACATAGTTAGGTTCATGTGGGTTGGATATAAATAATCCAAGTTCTACGCGGCTGCAACTGGATTTAGGACTTGAGGGCATATCTGGTTCGAAGAAAATCGAGATAGTTTTCATGGAGTGTAACATCTCCGGACACCCGTTTGTGAATATTGTCCGCTTTGCCATACAGGCGCACGATTTTGTTCATGGAAGACGGCCTTCACCGCCCCCAAAACGCGTCCACCAGAGAAACACACAATCTCTGAACCATCAGAGTTCGCAGCAGCCACGCAGGGACACAGCGTGGTGGATATTGTCCCTTCCAGCCACACAAGCCGCAGGGTTTTGTTTTGGCGACCCCCCACGGGTCCCAAGATGCGTCCACAAGGGAGAGATATTCACGCCCTTATAAGGTACGCTTCGTTCCCCTCCCCATCCGATGTGGGACATCACATAGAGAGTTAGAACACGAATCACATTTGATTGAGGAGGCTCATTCGAAGAAGATGAAAATCGAGTCACGACCAAACATGACCTTATGCAAATCGAGAATTAACCTTAGGAATTCAACAACGAGC
>JAOVVI020010290.1:0-13151 GCA_028571085.2 Nepenthes alata
ACTTTTATATCTGTTATTTGTAAGGACTTTAGATTTGACGACGGCTTTTGATGGTAATAAAAGTCGGGTCGTCACAATATCGGCCTCACCCTTGTTATAATTATCATACTGTACCTTTTCTTCTATAGTTTGTGCTCCTTTTTGTTGTGTTCCTTTATTTTGCATGGACTGTTCGCATAGATGCATGCATAAATTTTTTTGCCAAGTTTATTTAGTTATGTTTCTCAATTTATCTTCAATTTTTTTAGTTTCTCTTATTTTTACCTTTGCATCTGATACTTTTTTACTGAAAATACTGTTGAAACTGACCTCACTTGTTTTCTGATTGTAGCATGGAATGCTGAAACATAAAAGCACTTATGAAATCATGTCTCCTGAAGATATAGGGCTTCATAGAGAGAATGAATCTGGGCTTGTCCTTGGAAAACTTAGGTTGGTAGTATTGCAGTTTATTATTGACAACACTTCTGATGGATAGATTAACCTCAATCTTCTCTGCAGAGCTAGTTTCATACACCTATAATTCTTTGAAGTATTTTGTTCTTTTCTTTGGTCTATTCTTTGGTTCACCTATCATTATCTTTGCCTATCAGTCATTCAATTTGTTTCTTAACATTTTACGTCTTTGCAGTAACATCGTCGTTCAGAATTTTCCTTTCCATTGTTTTTTTGATGCATAAAAAGTAACTTGTACCTTCTTTGGCATTTCAATTTATTTCTATTTTTCTGGTAGTCGCCTAACACCTATATTGCAGTATAAATGATACAGCATACTGAACAATAATGTCACATCATGTCTTATATTGAAGAATATAATGAAGAGATGCAAAAAGATCAATTAAGTTGTTCAAGAGTTGACCAGTTGTCAAGTCCTTTAAGTCTGTTTTGATCAATTGGTATATTTTTTTTTGTATCAAATGAGTCCTCCAAGTTAATGCTGAGTTGTTGGCTTCAGAATGGTAGTTGAGAAGGGGAGCTGGGGATTGCCTGTGGTGCAATGTCATGGGGGAATCAAGGATCGTCTAATGGTTGGTTGCCTGTTTATTCAGGCCAATAATTTGGGTTCACTTTCCACCAGCTGCCCCTCCATCTTACCATGGGGAAAAATGGCTTATTGCATTATTAATATAATTATATGAACAGTTAAAAATCAGGAAGACACTATTGTGGTGTATATTGAATGATTAAGGCACCCAGATGTGAAGTACACAATTTATTGGTTCGATATGAAAGGGGTTTGTTGAAAACCCAGGGGAAATATTTATATTATAGGGCAGACAGAGAATTAGTTAAGTACCAAATTTGTTATTCCATCCATTGCTGCAAGGTCTGCCAAAACGATCAGCCATTGCTGAGAGCTTGATTCACTGCTGGTCTCCTTTGAATAGAGACTGGTAGAGACTGGCAGTGTTCGTTTCTCCAATCTTAACCTTATGTTTGGACTTTTTTGTTAATTGCAAGTGGCCTCAATACTTAGTTGATTTTCATCTCTTGTTTTAAAAACGTGTCCCCAACTTGTTGTAAACGTGTCCTTGCATGTCCAAATTAACACCAAAAAGAAAATACTTGTCCTAGTGTGTCCAGAGAGCTGATTATCTGAGATGTCTCAGACACTAGTACGCCACCTAGATGGGGTCTCCATGGTTCCTACTTCAATTGCTTATAAGATGCTTTCAGTTTCTTGCCAATTATTTCCTATAAGTAGTTAAAGGAAGTGAATCATGCCATTTTCTGTGGACTGATACGGAAATCCAATTGGAAGGTATCATTTTGGTTGGGGAGTCTGGATAGAATATTATTTAGAACTGTTTGTGGGAAAGGTGTCTGTGAATGCCCCATTGGCATAATGTAAGTGAACCTTCTCTTACCGATTAAAACTGCTTCATACGAGCCATCTGACTGAGTTATAGTGTGCCAATAAGGTTGCTCAGTATGAATTTGGCATGAGATTATGGCTTCAAATCATAGAAACTACATTTATACTCAATTGGCCCACTGTAGACCTTGACGTGCTTGAGTAGTGACAAATGGATACTTGGTTGATGCATGTAAGAAAAGAATTCACGGAAAGGTAGGAGCTAAAAATTGAGAACATGGTGAAGCTGAGAAAATTCTTGAGCTTTCATCTTGTCCTATTAAAGAATGGGAAACTGAGCTTCTAGATCTAAAGCTGCTGCTAAATCCCCTGTTTACTGTTGATAATCACCTGTCCGTGTTTCTCATCTGTTGTCTAAATTTTACCTGGCTTCTTCAGTCATAGGGTGTAAATTACCACCCCTAGAATATTTCTCAGTTTATGTGCTGTTAAATTCTTTGCTGTAACAAATCTTTTTTTTTTTTTTTCAATCAGTACTTTGCTTTTATATATCTTGTTGCAGATGATCCTTCCTGTACCCGAATGGTATGGATTACAAAAAGGCTCACTGTAGTCTGTTGCCAGATCCCATTAGAGGAGTAACGTTCAAGTTATATATGCCTGCAGTGTCCTGAATACAGAAGTCTAAGCTTGCTTCTGCCATGTCAATCTTCTTTCGATGTTCTTGATAGTCTTACTGCAAAATTTACTCCAAAGCAAATAATGGCATTCAATCTCTTCTTTTGTATGCCTTGCTCCTAGTCCTGACAGCTTTAGAAGCTTTTACAGTATACTACATCATATTTCTTTGCAGTACACTAACCTCATAATATCTCTCCATTATCCTGTTTCTGAATCGACTTTGAAACTATGTTCTGAGTCTCAATATTTCTTTTCTTTTCCTTTCCTTTTTTCTTTTATAAACAATGGTACAGTCCCTTATTTTGACTTAAGTTGTTTATTGAACTTCATTCCCATCTGATCATTGTATTCTGTTCTGTTTGTTCTCTGTGGTTAGATGAACTCTAATACCCCTAGACCCCTCTGTCTTGCACTAAAACTGGTTTTTCCATTCCATCATGGCCATCCTGGAATAGCTTTAGGAAGTTCTTTAATTTCTTCACCACATCTTTTGGGAGAAATATAGGAGCTTTTGTAAATATTGATACCAAATTTTTAATGCTGTTTTGATTAACTGAACATATCTCCACAGTCAAAGCAAGACTCCCAAGTCTGAAGATTTGGTAATTTCTAATCTACTGTTTGCACTTTTGTTATATCCTTCTAGAGCATGTCGCCCATACTATCAATTGATGAAGTTGTTGCTGTTTCCATTCAATTGAATTTTCTTAAATTGTTTATTGCATGGATGAAAATATTGGTCTGCATTAGTATTTGTTGCATCTGTATCGTTATTACTATATTGTTGGCTGTATCGGGCAATACATGTCAATATTGACTTTATCAGATGTAATTGTTTTCATAAGCATATCGAAACTTAGTTATATGCTAAAATTAGCCATATAAATTCATACGTTTTATATTTCAAGTGTATTAAGACAATTTTGACTTGTTTGAATCAAGACTTAAATACCAAATTATACAATAACAAATAATAAAATGACAAGTAATAACAAATAAAGAGGATGAAATGCTACTTACTACCAAATGATATGCATGCAGATTATTAACAACTACGACTCTACCAGGCAAGATCAAATCACATGTTTACAATCTTGTATCTTTGCATTTGCATATGCAAGTTAGCAAACTTATTCTAAAACTGCACCGCCTGCACTGGGGTGAGTAAGACCATTTGAGATTTGTCTCATGCTCAATCAAGTTATTACTAGTAAGTGGCAATGACAGTATGATTCACCAAATATCCATAAGAAAATACAACTATTAATAAGTGAGGCAAATTACCTTGATATGTCACCACCGTATCGATCTTCATCTTGGAGTATATAATCATCTTCATTGCTTTGGTTGGACGATTGACTTTGATATCCTTCTTGCCTTTTCCATTGGTTATTAAAAAAATACTTAAACATATTTGAATGATTCTGGCTAGATTTGTGGTGTAAATTGAGCTGGTGTGCTCCATAATAATTAGGCTGTGATGGGTATTGGTATTGGTAATAGGGATGTTCATATCCATTAGTCAAGAAATCTTGGGCTTAAGGATAGTTTTGTGTTCTAGAACTACCACTGGCACTGGGGTATTGAAAAATCCCAATCCACCAACATTATCTATCATTAATTGAGATGATAAATCTCTAGCTGTTTGGGTATCTCTTTCTTCTTCTATAAAGGGGTGATTCAATACCCATTTGATTGTCTCGTAAGGCGGCATAAGAATGGTCTCTGAGACATGGGAGTGAGGACGACTATTTGATTTAATAATCTTAGATACGGCCTCATCATCATGGTTATCACCATCTCGACCCAATGGAATGATATCACGTCTATCATCACCCCCACTCTCTACATCATCATTATTGGAACTAAGTTTGTTATGGGAGGAGAGCTATTGTCATGTTGCCCATCTCTTAGCCCTGCAATAGTAACATTGATTCCATCATCACCTTCTTAATCTCCTTCAAAATTGACAGTGAGCTAGATTATCTTGTCCATCAAGAGGTAATTCCCTTTGCTCCTCCAACCAAGAACGTAAGAGATCATCTTCTTCAATTATATGTTGATTGGATTAAATAGATATTCCAATTTGGCACGAGTTTTTCTGACAACATTTCTTTTTTTTTTAGCCTTAAGTTGTTAATATTGATTAATTTATTCAATCTTTAATAGTTTAGTATTTTCCTCATCTTTGTGTGCATAAGGTTAAAACTATTCTAATTTCTTTCACGCTTGGAGGAAGAGATGGTTTGATTTAAAACCCGAACAACATTTTTTGAATCTCGGGAGTGAAAGATCCATATCGTATGCACCATTTAGCTGCATAATAACTAATATTAAAATTAGTAAAGTTTAAATGTTTATTGAAAGGTCATATAAGATATAACATTCAAAAAATATTAGAATCTGTAAAACTACTAACTAAAATACTATTTAGTCTTTACCTAGATTTGTAGACAAAATTGCTATATGTTCAAGTTGGATTCCAAATAAATCTTGTTTATCTCGAAAGATCAACTACTAAAAAGTTTAAAAATTGTGTCAATGCAATAATGGATATGTGAATGAATTTAATAATGTTGAAATCGGATTTTCTACACTCGAGGCTTTGAAAGCAATATAAATAAGTTACATATTTGATTTATTGCTCAAATTTTATTATCCAAATCGGGTTCTGATTTTTGGATAACCTTTCTTTGCCTCATCTATTACCTTCAAATGGTTGGAAAGTTTGCCGCCATATTAATTTGGGGTGTTCAAACAGTAGCCTAATAATAACAAAATGTTAATAAAAAAAAGTTAATAAGAATTTCCTACCATAATGACATTTATTAAAAAAAGCATAATTGCATAATTTCATTGCATTCATGCTGTAAGTAATTCATAGTGTAATTGAAAGTTTTACCTTCAGTCAATTGCCTTCAAAATATTGGCATAAGAATGATAACCATCTTTGATGGCTATCTTCATTCGGTCCATGGCTTCATAACTGTTAGTTTCTCATCACCATTAACCAATCTTAACACTTTAATTAGGGGTTCTTGCATCCTTATAACTTAAGTAGCCCTTCTCCAAAATTCTTTCCCTATGAAGATAATGATCCTCTTCACATAATTTCTCAGACTACTTTTTGCTTTCCTAAATCTAAGAAACATCATCATTTGATTTAAACATATTTTGTATCCCCTTTGTATGAAGATAAATGGACTCCATTGCATGGAAGATTGTGGCAAAACATGTGATAGCAAAGCGTAGTAACTCTTGACCAGTAGTGAATACCTTCATATAGTAAATCAACTATGTCAAGCTATAGATGTAGCTCGTTATTTCCTTTGAGTCTGTCAACACTTTTCCTCAAATTTTGCTTCTTCCTGAGATTCTCTGAAATAAGTTCTAGACAAGTGTTGTACAATCAGTCAAGTAAAAATGGCTTCTATTCCATATAGGGAGCTCCCCATCCGCTTTTATTGCCATCTCATTTCCTGTACCAACCTAGACAATTTCATCTTTGCCAATCTCATCAACTATCTCGCCAATCAACTTAAAATAGTACTCTTTGTTTCTACTATGGACATTTGTGGCGTCAATGGACTTGTGAAAAAATATTATTCAGGGGTTATAAACTATGAAGTTAGTAAGGCGCTTATGTGTTACCTGTCATCCATTGCACATAATGGTAACGCCCCGTTCATCCTAAATGGGACTGAAGTTATCAATCCATTACTTCAACTGCTTATACTTGTCTTCCAAATGAATATTTATAAGATCATAATGAGTAATACCTTTAATCCCTTTGCCACATTCAATTATTGTATCTGACGTAGGATAATGAAAGGGGTTATTTGTAGAACATTTGGTAGAATGTTACTCCACCACAAAAGACCATCATTATATCATAATGATATAATGCGTAGCAACATTGTCCATTTAGGGTTGATGATGCGGAGGATGGGCAATTTGAGATAGTTGAACAAGAGAACATCAAGAGCCTGAATATATGTGAGGAGAGTCAAAAATTCAGAACTCAGTCATCTCATTTTAAAAAGGTAGCAATAGTTGTGGAGGGAGGGCGATTGATGGTCGGTTCCAATGATACCTAGATTGTTTACTGTCATAGAGCGATAGGGTAGCATAGGTGGGATAGCAACCCATTGTATCCTTATGTAAGTCCTTTTGAATTCTATTCTTCTGTATTCTTTGCTTCTTTTGGTCATTCAGATGAGTATATATTTGTCTAACTTCTTTGGGAACATGGTAAGAAGCAACATTCTCTCTAACATGGTCCAAATGTTTTTAAGCCTAGCGATATTTTCTCTAATAATTTTATCATAAAATTTATATTTATATTTATTCTTATCTCTCAGCATAGGATCATAAAAGGCTAGCCCACATCACCCCTATGATCCACCTTTGCTCCAACACTAGGTCTACTATTCTTCCATGCCTCCTTTTTTTGATATTGACATTTAAAACAATATTTGCATGAATTTCAGAAATCAAAATTCAGAATAAAATTGATGAAAAAAAAGCATCAATTAACAATAGACAACAATGAAATTCAGGGACAAATTACACAATTTGATCTAACAAAGAATCAAAGAAATGATTTTTACAAAAAAAAAAAATATTCCCTAGATATAAAAATCTGAAAGGTAATTTTTGAAAAAAAAATTAGGTTCAGGAAAAATATTTACTATAATAGGAAAATAAATCGTCATTAATAATATTGAAATTTGAAAAGAATTAATTACACAATTTGTTCTCATAAGGAATATTAAAAATGCAATTTTTCCCCCCAAAAAATAACTTCCTTAGATATTAAAAAATCTTGAAGAAAAGTTTTATAAAAAATTAGAAAAAATTGGGAAAGAAATGCAACATAAATCAACAACAATAAAATTTAAGAGCAATTAATTATACCACATCACGACTTGATCTAAAACAATCTTTAAAATGATTTTTTTAAATGATTTTTTTCAGAAAATAAAAAATAAAAAATTCAACATTTAACCAAAAAAAATTCATGCAAATTAAGTTTTTATAATACAAATTTATTAATTCTATGTATAAATTTGAGTAGATCTTAAAATTTTACCCTGGATCTAATTTTATGGTTTTGAAAATTATGGCTTAGATGTTGTTTTGGGGACTGAAATTTGTAAGATATGTGATAGAAACACTATATAAAAGCTTAAGCAAGCAAAAAACAACATGAAAAATGGATCTCAAACTACAATGCTATATTTTTTTCTTCTCAAGCAATTTCACAATTTTTTTCAAATCCACCACAAAATTTGATAATTGGAAATATGAGAAATGTTTGAAATTGTAGAATTAAGGTGTAGGTATAATTTCTTTGTTTTTGATTTTAAGAAAGAAAAAAAAGAGTGAATAGAATGGAGGGAGAGGGAGAGTCGTATGTGAACATGAATCATTGAGAGGTAGAGTTACGAGAGGGAAATCATGTGGTATGAAATGAGTTGGGTGAGTGTACTGTTTTCTATTTTAAAATAGTCTAAATTTATCACTAATATATTGGCCTATATCGGTATATCAATTGCTAAAAACTGTATCAGATAAAATTTTGCGATAATGTTGCTGATATGACGACATTTCAATATTATATCGGAACCAGGAAATTTCAGGAGGCTCGATGTCGGGTAGTATTGGCCAGCATGCCCAATATCGGCTGATATTTGCATCAATGGTTCAATGGCATGTTGCTTGGGGTTTATTCAACATTGAAGAACTGAGAAATGTGTTGTCTAGTGCAGGAGAATCTCTTTCATGGCAGTGTTTCATGATCTTACCCCAGTATTATCTAGAGAAAGACTTTCAGTATATTAACCCATGTTGACAGTGGTTCTGAGGGATACTATTAGAAAATTCTTGCACCTGCAAACTTAGACAGCCTAGCTTGTGCATCAAGGACAGTGCATAATAATTTGTGTGATTGAACATGGCTATCTTGATTTCATGCTGAATTTTCTCTTTGGACCATTGAAAAATAGGCAATTATACATTGATAATTGGTAATTGGGCTTCAGATATTCTCATTTTCATCAAAGCTGGAACAAAGGTATTCTAGTGCAAGATAAAGAGCATGGTGCTTAACTCTTGGCATTCCTAATTACGTTCTATTTCAACTACTCATTTCTGATGTTACATGTCTGAGCTTCGTCATGTTCTATTCACTTTGGACTATTGAATGAAATGTGAATAACCCATCCTCCTAGATCCAGATGGGCGTGATTTGACGTGTTTGTGTATGATTCAAATTATTGTGGTTTTTGTGATTGATTTGTCTTACTATTTGCTATCCTGATCCTAATTGAATTGTAATTAGAATTTAATTTCTTTTATTGTAGCGGCCGTCATGCTTTACAAAAGAAACTTGAACAGGTAGCTTGGAGTTTACTCAGTTAAAAACTGAATTACTTACTGAATATGATTTACTACATAATGTATTAAGTTTGATAAATTTTCTTTTTGCAGCTTGGTTACAACTTTGATGGCAAGGAACTTGATGATGTCTTTCGTCGTTTCAAAGATGTAGCTGAGAAAAAAAAGGTAAGCAACAATGTGAAGACAAATCGTCCTTGTCCTTGTGGTGGAGTGTATTAGAAAATGAAATTTATTTGTATATTTACTTATTTCATTGTTATTTGTATACTAAGATCTGTAGGGTATTTCTAAATTTTCTTTTGTTGTTATTCCTTTTCAATGAGATCCTGGTCAATCTCACTGGGATATGCAAAGGGGCATGGGTTTCTATATAGATGTTGAAGAGGATTGATTTGGTGAAAGGTGGAGGAAGTTGGTTCCATTTTGATTTGCTAAATGATACTACCTTGTTCTCAATTCTATTTAATGGTGAACGAATGAGATTCTCCATTTTTTGGTGGAACAAAGTGATATGTTACTTATTATTGCTTTTGTTGATTGAATGAAACACAATCAAGCCGAATCGGATCGTGATGCTAGGAGAAAAAAATTTTAAAATGAATTGAAGAGTTTATTGAGTAATATAAGAATCCACTTCGCTTTTTTGTGTTATGGAGACCTTTAAATACAACCAAGTAGAATCTGATTTTGATGCTAGGAAAAAAAATTGAAGAATGAAATAGAAGTGCTTGTCATCCTACCCTCTCTAGGTAATATAAGAATCTAACTTTGCTTTTTTGTTATGAAGGCATTTGGTAGAGTGTTTAATAATGATAGAGTAGCAATCTTGTAAGAGATTTTATTGTGGGGATGATAGGTTATTCTTCACCTCACATATTCTCTTTGTTGATAAATCCTGGATTTTCTAGGACATTAGTTATTTGCGCCAAACCAGATGAGACGTGGTTGGTGGGCAGTGGAGCAACTGTGTGGATCACTGTCTTCAGGAGCTCTGTCAATGAGAAAATGGAGGAATAATGTCAACTGTTTATGGATCTGATTTATGAGTTAGGTACTATACTATAAGGTAATGACAGTATTGTTGGACTAGGAAATCTTTGGGCTTGTAAAGTTATTAGTTACTTCATAATATAGGAAAATCACTACCTTTTGTCTCACGAAAATTGGGAGTCAAGGACTCCCTCTAAAAAGAAATATTTTGGATGGCAGCTGATGGCAGAAAATTTCTTTGATGATCCATTGAAGAGAGTATATAGCATGCCAAGTAGATTATTCTCTGCAAATGAGAATAGGAGCCAGCTATTCACCTTCTTGTTAATCTTAGTGGACTTAAGAACTATAGTGAGATCAAAAGACAAAAGAATGGCAGAAACAAGGAAGCTGATTCTGTTGTTTATCCTGGTGGATAGGATGATAGGAAATAAACCGTACTAGTTTCGTAGGAAAAGCAAAACCATTGTGGGATTTGGAACCCCATTTTTTTTTATATTCTTTTCATTCTTGCGGTCTGGATTTGTTATATGGGTCACTTTACTGTTTGACTTTCTAGACATTGTGGATATGGGTCTTTCTGATCATGAGACTGTCATTGGTTTGAGATTGGCCCTTTTTGTCATTTTGGTGTCTTTTACATCATTATGTCTTATTTGTTGAAACGGGGGGCACAGTGTATGGGCTTCTCTCATTGCAAACTCTGTAGAGTCTCAGATTTACGTACTATTGCCCTTTTATTATAGATAGGCTGATTCTGTGAAAATTTGTTATTGTTTGAAAAAAAATATATGGTTGGGTCCATCTGCTCGCTAAAACATTGTTGGACTCCTCTCATTGGCCAGAATGAAATGGGACATCCACTTCCAACAAGAGAAGTCCACTAAAAAGATAATAAGATTGGAAAATTTTGGGTGTTGATTCTGTCGCTTATCTGGTGCTTAGTGTGGACTGTGGAGGGAAAGAAACAAAAGAATCTTGAAGGCAAGGAAATCTTTACAGGATATGAAATCCCCTTTTTTGAAATCAGACCTCATATTTTCTAGGTGGATCCACCTTACACCTTTTTTTGGCTTTTTGATACCTAATTCTTAGGGTCTGCTTTATTCTGGAAATGGGGTGGTACATATGGTTTTGGGATGACGACTTTTGTTATCAGTCATTCTCCGAGTTTTATGTACATTGTTGACTACCTCGTGGCTGTCTTATATATGAGATATATTTGCATTTGCTATCCCAACGAAAGAAGAAAATAGTTCAGTTACTTTTGTTCCATTCTTTTATGATTTGGTGTTGCAGTTGATTCTAGGGTAAACTTAGAAGCATCTTGGTCATGTTGTGGATTGATAATTTTGAGGATTTGGTCTCTTTTTTGGGCTATGAAAAGGCTTCGCTGTTACTATCTTAGTCCTCGTTGGAGGCTAGTAGATTTCAGGATTAAGGCAATTTGAATAGTGTTGCAGAAAATTTGAGAAACATTTACTGGGATGAAGAGATTGTATCCTGGGAGGGAGAATACCCTATCTCAGATGTCTATCTACTTTGTCTCCTTGATTCCATTCTCTAGTGTAGTGTAGTAAGATCTTATTGACCAGAGGGATTTCTCATGTGCATTGTTGAAGCCTGCTCTCATGGAGCAGCATCCAAGCCTTGTTGTTTTATCAATGGAGCAATACTTTCCTGGTGGCTTTGGATGTTTAGGCATGATAAAGAAGGGATGTGGTGAAATTTAGCAATCTATAGGTCTTGAGTGGTTGGAGCTGAGGGAAAAATAGTCGAGCAGATTATGCTTCTAGTTTGTGGAAGTTAATTAAAGGCTTAGAAGACTTTTGGACTCTCATTAGATTAAGTTAGCACACAAAGACTTTTTTTTTTTTTTGTGGGGACTGACTGTCGTTTTTGGACACTTAATAGTATGGCAAGAAACAAAGAGTGCAAAGGTAATGGATGTGGATGTTATCTATAGGAAATGCCCCTGTAAAGGAGGATAGTCAACCACTATCTTGTCCAATTTGCTTCAGTAGTCCTGTATTACTGTTTCTAGACAATGTGATTTTTGGATGGCAACGAATAAATTCTTTATTTTAATTTGCCTATCTCCAATTTTTTTCTGTGGAGAGAGATAGAGAAAGAGAGAGGGAGGAGGAGGAGGAGTGGGTTTTGGAATCAAATCCCCTTGTAGGTGGACTGAAAGCGCTTATCGTGAATAGGGTTGGGTTTTCCGTGGCCAGTGGTGTTGGAGTTCTCCATTGCGTTTTGATGTGCCTTCTCATTACATTGGTCAAATTGGTTCCTATTGAAGTGCGGTGTTGCCAAAACTACAGTCATGTTTGGTGGTGCGCTATAGTGGTGATAGTTGGTGTTCTTCTTCAGTCATCTGGCAACGAAGGAGCTTGTCATGATCCTGGTTGGTAATCTTTGTTTTGCTCTAACAATATCATCTTCATTTTAATCATGCTCCATGTTATTGTGATTTTGAGGTAAACGGTGCCATTTGGCTGTTTGTTGTGTCGTTTTTGGCCTAGCATAATTATTGTCTTGCTGTTGTCATTTAGAAACTGCGTTTTTTGAGTTGCTATTGTTGTGTGGAAGGTATTTCTATCGTTTTTTGCCGTCTCTTTACATTGGTTGAGACTTGGGCCATTCTACATATATTTGAGTTGATTATGTCATCACCATTTGAAATGTTCAACCTTATTAGTCTGAGGGCTTTAAGTTTGGCAACCAAATTGATCATCTCAAGAATGTGCTTATGCATTCCTTGTATACCATCAAACTTTATAGTAGAAAGTTTTGCCATCAGTATTCCAGTAAGAGACTTATCTGCAAATCAGAAACAATTTTCAATAGTTTTCAGTAAATCTTTAATGTTTTCAGTTTCAGGAAGTGTAAACTTAATATTATTCATCATAGTCATTCTCATAAATATCATGCTTATCATGTTTGATTTTTCCCATACTCTAAAATAAGACTTTTCAGTATCACTGCTTGAACCAGTAATAATAACGGGCTTCTCCGATTGCAATGTAATATCAACATCTAATACACCGAGATGAAACTGGATTTGCTCAAGCCAATCGAAAAATTTAGTTCCATTTAATATCGAAATAGAAGAAGTGTGAGAATGCAACAAAATCGGAACAGATACTACAATAAATTAACATGTTTAATATTAATACTTTGAATTTAACAAAATAAGAGGAACATAAACATAAATAGTATCATTATAATGCACCTCTGGGTGTAATTATAATACATTGAT
>JAOVVI020010292.1:1034-13150 GCA_028571085.2 Nepenthes alata
TGCATCTGATACGATGCTCGTATGCAATGAAGGATTGGAGCGACACCTGATGCACGTCAGACTGATACTCGTGTATTGATTTTCTTATTTAAGCGTACTTAATACTGTTTCCAGCATTTTCACAAAAAGAGGGGAGAAAATGGATTTTGAAATCTTATTTTGTCATATTTGTCAGATTTAAGACTTAAGGCAAGTATTTTAAAATATAATCTTTAGTTTATTTTAATTTTTCTCAAATTTTGTTTATATTTTGTAGTTTTATTATACATATATATTATATTTTACTTCGTCTACTTTAAATATATATGCATGTATGTAATTTTATCAAATATTTTAAAGTTTTGTTTTGATTTTTGCCTAATATTTGATAAGTTTTTTTTTTTGAATAAATAAGTAAATATTTTAAAATATTATATTTATATATAAAATACTTGTAAAGGAAAAGTAATAAAACTTACATTTAGGCCTTACATGTATTATTCTATGTATGTGTTTCGGGTCGGACTCTATTTTATTATTATTTTGATATTTATACTTTTTTATAGTGTGAAAAGTTTTATATTTATACTTTTCCTATATAAAACTTTTATAATTTTTTATTAGAGTTAAAAAAATTTTAAATTTTGTTATATAGTCCCCCGATTTGGTTATATTATTAAGAAATATCATAATAAATCAAACGAAACTAATATATTCAGATGTCTTAATATATTCATATAGATTTAAAGATTATACTTATTATCTATATGTGGTAAAAAAGTGATGTTTGATCCTATCTATCAAAAAAATATGTAGATGACTCGTCTATGGGTCTAAATAGTTATAATTTAATTTAAGATTATCAAGATTATATGTGACCCTTTTTAAAATTAGTCTTTTGGTATTTGGTTTCCACATTTTATAATATTTTAGATTTTTGATATTTTACTACATCTGATTTAATATTAGAGCTGTTAACTTGAAAATTATAGGTATAGGCCACCATTTGGATTTATGATATTGAATTTTGGATGATTTCATACATTCAGATATATTTGTCTTCAGAATTATAAACTTTATGTACAAAATTATATTTAGATATTTTGCATATTTGGACTCTTGATTTGTACTAGATTTTGTATATGTTTTAATGTTCTCATTTTCTTGTTCTAATTTATGGATATATGTACTTATTTCGTTATATATATATATATATACATACTAATATTTATTGAGTATTTGACTCATAATTTTATCATTTCTAACCCTTTCATATTAGGTGTCATGAACCTGAACCAAAAGCATAACTAATAATAATTAATAATAATTATAATCCATAAAATAAAATTTTAAAATAAAGACATCCAAACACAATACTCAAATATGAGTTGGACCTAACAAGATATCCACACAATCTCAACTATAACTATAATAATAGACAATGATATCAATCATTACAGAATCGTTTCAAAATATCTATCTAGATAATAAAGCTGAACACAATCTGCTCCAAATATCCTTAAGAAAAAAGTGACAAATCGGCAATATAAATCATACCACTGATCTAATATCAACCAAATGCCATAATAACCAAATAACAAAATAATCTAAGCCCTAACTTTATAGCATTAAAATATACTAATATCAATTTATCTGTATTTCTTTTAATATCGAAATATATCTACTATAAATACAATCTAACTACATATTAATATTACAAAACATAAAAAAAAAATCTATTAGCATCGACGTCCAAGCTCCCTACATGACATCTATAGTCTTCTAATATGGAAGGGTTAGAAATAATAAAAATCGTGAGTCGAATACTCAACAAGTTTTAGTATATGTATATAACAAAATAACACATCCATTATTAGGGCGAATGGGTAAATCGATTAACAAATAAAATATATAAGAGCTAAAATTCAAATATCAGTTATGACAAATCAGTAAATGTTCAAATGTAGTCTCGTACGTAAAGTTCATAATTCAAATATAAATGTTAAGTGATCCAAATGCACGAAACCAACCAAATTTGATATCTAAATTCAAACGGCGTCAAAACCCGTGAATCTCATATCAAAATTTTGAGTATCCAAATTAATAAAGGTAAAATATATCAAAAATCTAAAATTTACTCAAATCGAAAAATCAAAAATCAAAAGACTAATTTTGAAAAATGATTATATATATTTTCAATAACTTTAAGTCGAATTACTATAATTTAGACTCATAGGCGGGTCATCTACATATTTTCACCTACAGAAGGGGACAAATGTCACTTTCTTTTACTATTTGTAGATGATAGGTGCATTCTTCAAATTTATTTGAATATATTATGACGTTTAAATATATTAATTTTATTTAATTTCTTATGATAATTCTCATAAAAATCAGACCGGGGAGATTCTCTATAATAAAGTGCAAAATATTTTCTATCCGGCGAAAAAGTACAAAATTTTCACTTTGAGAAGTACAAACCAAAACATTTCACCTAGAAAGTATAAATATCGAATCAAATACAAAATAGAGCTCGACTCAAAACAATTGTATGGAATACCACATGTAAGTCCCATATATAAGCTTTGGTAACTTTTTCTTTGCAAATATTATTATACATGAATATAATAACTTAAAATATTCATCCATTTTTCATAAAGCAAATAGAATCCTCAAATATTGACAAACCAAAACTAAACCTCAAAACATCACTACATGCATGTACAATGAATAAAAATGGGGTAATTAAAAATGATATGCACATATAATAAAATCACCAAATATAAGCAAAACTAATAAACAATAAAATAGATCACGGATAGGGTTTAAGAATACTCACCTTTAACCTTTATTCTGATATATCTGACCAAAAAAATATTTCAAGTGCATGTTTAATTGGTAGAAATAAAAATTTTATTCTCATCTTTTTTTTAAGGAATTATTTATTCTACTGTTTGGTTACTTTTTGATAAGAAATAAGAGGAATATTTATTGTAATACTTAAATCCCTATTTGAATTATTTTGCATGTATTCAATATTTTGGATTTAGTAGATGTGTCGAATTAATAGTATTTCGTAAAATTTTAATGGACTTCGATTCGGTGTTCGATACTCAGGGCCCGCTTGCCGTGTGCCCAAGGCACGAAAATTAGAATGTGTGCACCCGATGAGGGCTTGAGGCTCACTCAATCGCAAATTTTAGAATGGGCCGTGTTTGGGCCGCACTCAAGCACCGAGCTACCCAAGAGCACGTGCCCAATGCATGCCTGAGGCACACTCGAGTGCGGGTCGCTTTACAAAAGCATGCGCGGGTTAGGGTTTTTCCATTCTTCGCGTGGCAAGGTAGGAGAGAGAGTAGAGGAAAATGAGCAGAGAGAAAGTGGTGATTGGGCATCTTGGAACATCCTTTTGTCAGATCTACTAAGTATAATGTTGAGGTAAGTATCCATAAGCCAAATCCTTGGTCTATTTTCGTATCCAACGTTGTTAATGTATATTTTGGAGATTTTCTTTACATGCATATTATTTTTATGCATCACATTCCTTTATTGTGTACGTGCATGTATATTTTATTGATTATTCAGTGATTTTACATGGGTATTTATAATTTTGATAGATTTTATTATTTATGAAAACCCAAAATGATATATATGTATATTTATGTATCTGTATATTATGAACCATGAACTATGCCTTACATTAGTCCACATGCATGCTGCTGGGGACGACATGGACTATGGCGGTCCGATACCCGAGGGATAAATATATGTGATTCGAGATATATGGCATTTGGTACTACTCCTGATAGGAAGACTTAGTCCCGATGGGAATATATGTGATATATTATCTCTCCTTCACCTATAGGAAGGTTGAGGCATGTTGTAGTTGACTTATCTCACTGTGTGTTTTAAATGAAAATCATTATAAGAATTAATAAAAATTAATATATTCAGACGTTCTAATATATAACTAAACTTAAGGTTGCACCTAAAGTTATGGGTGGCAAAATACAATGAGCAAGTTTTGAGTTTATAGGAGATAAGGTATATAGATGGCCTTAAGCTCCCGACCTAAAACGAAACCGATCTAGCTAAGATTATTAGATGGGTGTAACCATTTCTCAAGTTGATCTAATAATCTTTAATTTTTTGTACATGTTTTGTATTTCTACATAGATTTATATTAGACTGTGATTTCAGATGCGTGGATTGGCCCACGAATTAAGCGATAGGAATGTATCATACGTATGGATAAGTGTTAAGCCTAGAATACGTTTTGATTGTATGTTTTGGTTTCAATTTCTTTTGATTTCTACAGATGAGATTATAAAATTTGGATCCAAATGATGATATGTGTCCCACGCGGATGTGGTGACAATTACGGCTTATGTAATGTGACATCGGATCACGATATACTGTAACACAATATGATATCATCTATGAGATTTGACCGAATTATGATTTATTATAGTTATATCCTGGATGGACAATTTGATATGGATGATGAATTAGTACAAAACTATTCCTCGATTTTCAGTAATTTTACGGATCTTGTGGTTTGTTTTACACGATTGTTATGTGAAATCTCTTCCATCTGATTTATATGTATTATTTTACATATACGATGACTCTTACTGAGTTTTAGGTCCACGTTTTCATATTTTATTAATTTAGACAAGTGGTATGGATATCATTGTAGGAGTTGGGACTCGATTTGACACGATATCGTTTCCTTGGTGAGTATGGATGTTTATACTTGTAAGGATTTTGATCTCAGGGGGTGTATTTTGTTATTGTAGATGGCTGGTTGTGGGCTATAAACTCTATATTGAGAATTATGGGATATTTATATTCTATAAATGAGTTGTTATTTCATTGGATATCCCTTTTTTGATTTGTGGATAGCAAGTCATATATTTTGTTGTTTATTATATCCAATGAGATCTCGTACGAGTTGTATTCTGTTGGGTTCTGTATATATATGGATTGTCATGCTCGGGTCAGATTATATCATTATTGATGTATTTATTAAATTTTATATTATACATTTTTATTTATTAGCCTGCATATTATGTACAAGAGATATGACAGTGGTGATATCAAAGGAGTGTTAAAAAGGGGAGTCATTTTGGGTTCTATTGAGTCATTTTTTGTCAATTTTAAAAAGATTATTAACTTAATCTCGTGTTTGATAGGTGAACGATATGGCAGATAATAGGCCTTCTAGGGATAGAAGATCGGTTTCTAGTCAGAAAGATGATAGTATGAGCAAAACTCATAAAGCCACTAGGAAAAGGATATCGGTCTCTAGTCGCAAGGATGAATATTTCACAATGATAGATCGCATGAGCGACATTATGGGTTAGATGATTTAGCGGCAAGATAGTGTTTTAGAAGCCATAAGGAGAATGACTCATCAAGGTCAAGAGGCTCAAAAGGCTATGAGGAGGATGGCTGAGAAAGGCAAAAGTAGGATGTCGTTTAACAGATTCAAAAGCCATCATGTCCCAAAAGTTTGGGGAGAGTTTGATCCTGTGAATGTAGAAAATTGGCTGCAAAAGTTGGAAAGAATGTTTGAAGTAACTAATTGCCCCGAGAAAGACAAGGTCAAATTTGCTGCTTATCGACTGGAATGTGAGGTTGCAGGTGGTAGGCAGCTCAGCGCCACACTTTGGGGCAAGGAAATGAAGAGATCTCCTGGGATGTCTTTCATAAGGCATTCTTGGACAAGTTCTTCCCCAACATCCGAGACATTAAGACAGATGAGTTTAATCAATTGAGGCAAGGAAACATATCAATAGTTGAGTGTGATACACAATTTTCAAAATTGTCCCAATTTTTCCCATATGTTACAGGAGCTGAGGCTTTAAAGGTTCAGAAGTTTCTATTGGGATTAAATGATTCGATCAGGAAACACTTGGAGCCATTTCGGTTGAAGACATATAGTGAAATTTTGGATCGAGCCTTATTGATTGAGAAGGAGCAATTTATAGAGAGATATTTTGAGAAGAGATCATAGCATAAAGGTCAAAGTTCTCGAGGTGGAGGTTCCCAGTCAAAGTTTAAAGACGAGGAAACATGACTAAAGAGATGTCTTCTCCTCCAAAGTTTTGTTGTACGAAATCTGCATGTGTGGAAAGAATCATGCCGGGAAAGTTTATTTTCAGTAAAGTGGGGCATGTTTCAAGTGTGATCAGAAAGGCCATTATGCAAAGGACTACCCTTAGTTTTCGAGGAGGGAGCATCTAGATAGAAGGCCAACGGTTTCTGGGAGAGTTTTTGTAATGTTAGCTCATGATACTAGGGAAAATCCATCTGTGGTGGAAGGCACCTTACAAATTTTTAATTTCATGGCTCATATATTGATTGACCCTGAGGTTACACATTCTTTTGTGCCCCCTAGGTATGTGTGTAATTTGTGTATGCCATCTTAATTTTTGGAGAATGCTTTGATGATTCGACCCCAGTGGGTAAATTGTTGGTGACTGAATTGTTTTTTGCCAATGTTTGGTTTGGATTTGTGGTTATGAGTTGTCAACGGATTTAGTTTTGCTGGATATGCCAGATGTTGATGTTATATTGCGTATAGATTGGTTGGTTTGCTATCACGCTATGGTGGACTGCTTCCACAAATCTATCTTATTTTGTATTCCATGGTATAAGTCTTGAATTCCAAGGTAGGATTGGTAAGGAAGCAACTGGGTTGATTTTAGCTCTTCGTATAACCCATTTGATGCAAGAAGGATGCCAAACTTATTAGGCGTGTGTGACTACCTTTGGAAGTCATTCAGTGGCCATTGAGAATATCCCTATTGTTCGTGAGTTTTCAGATGTGTTTAGGATTTGTCTGAATTGTCTCCTAATGGAGAGATTAAATTTTTTATTGATGTGTTGCCAAGATCAGTCGATTTTGAAGACTCCTTATAGAATGGCCCCGTTTGAACTACAGGAATTAAAATAGCAATTGTAAAAATTACTGGAGAAGGATTTTATTAGACAGAGTGTATTACCATGGGGAGCTCCATTGTTGTTTGTGAAAAAGCAAAATGGGCCAATACGACTGTGTGTGGATTATAGAGAGTTGAATAAAATTATAATTAAGAACAAGTATCCCCTCCTCGGTATAGACGATTTGTTCTATCAATTGCAAAGAGTTCAAGTGTTCTCTAAAATTGATTTGAGATTGGGGTATGATCAGTTAAGGATAAGGCGGGAGGACATGCCCAAAACAATTTTCAGGATGAGATACGATCATTATGAGTTTCAAGTGATGCCTTTTAGATTGACGAATGTTCTTGTATCATTTATAGATCTGATAAATTGGGTCTTCTAGTCATGTTTAGACCAGTTTGTGGTAGTTTTTATTGATAATATTCTGATTTATTTGAAAAGTTTTGAGGATCATAAAACTCATCTGAGGATTGCGTTGCAGACACTAAGGGAGAGATGACTATTTGCAAAATTGAAGAAGTGTGAGTTTTAGTTGGAAAATATTTCTTTCTTGGATCATATTATTTCTAAGGATGACATATCTATGGATCCAAGTAAGGTAGAGATGGTGATATATTGGGAGAGGCCGACAAGTGTCGCAAAGGTGTGGAGTTTCTTAGGTTTGGCTGAGTATTACCGGCGATTTGTTAAAAATTTCACAAGGATTGTAGCGCCCTTGACCCGGTTGACACAGAAGCAAGTAGTATTTATTTGAGATAATGATTGTGATAGCAATTTTTAAGAATTAAAGAAGAGATTGACTTCAATGCCAATGTTGTTGATCCCTGATGGATTTGGAGGATTTGTTATATATTGTAATCCTTCAAGAAAATGTTTGGATTGTGTCTTGATGCAGCAAGACCAAGTAGTTGCTTATGAATCGAGGTAGTTAAAAGTGTACCAGTAGAAGTATCTCAATTATGATTTGAAATTAGCAGTCGTGATATTTGTTTTAAAAAATTTAAAGACATTATTTATATGATTAAAAATATATAATTTATTCAAATTATAAGAGTTTAAAGTATTTATTTTTTCAGAAAGAATAGAATATGCAACAACGAAAATGAATGGATTTATTGAAAGATTATGATTGTGATATTCAATATCTCCTAGGGAAAGCTAATGTGGTCGCTGACGCTTTAAGTCAGAAGCCTTCTAGGTTGCTAGCTTATTTTATGATTAAGGAGTGGGAGATGGGAAACATGCTCAATATCATTTGATTGAATAGTTGACCCAGCCCCTTGTTGTTTGAAGAAACCTTCCACTTCAATTGGTATTTTTTCACAAAAAGCAGACATGAGATAACAAATTCAGTGTTTCACTAAGATTTTGAATAGCTGTCCCGAATTTAAGTTGATTATGTTTCACCTCTTTCTCAGAGAAAGACGATCAAACAATTTCCAATCATGGTCCTTGCGGATCAGTCTAGTTTGAAGTGGATAATTATTGATTTATCAACGAATAGTTGGTTTTCATTAAAATCTCTTCTTACCTTTAGTTGCTTCAGATCGAGACCCGAGGTTCATATCAAAATTTTGGAAGAGTCTGCATAAAGAGTTGGGAACTAAGTTAAAGTTTAGTATGGTATTTCATCCTCAAACGGACAGTCAGTCTGAAATGACCATCTATATTTTAGAAGAAATATTGAGAGTGGCAGTTTTGGAGACAAAAAAATTAGAATAATTATTTACTACTTACTGAGTTTACTTATAATAATAAATATAGTCAAGTATCAGGATGACCCCTTTTGAGATTTTATATGGATAGAGATGCAGGTCTCATATTTATTGGGAAGAGATTGGTGATCGTAGACTTTTGAAACCCGATATCATTCAAGATATGTCAAAAAAGATTAAGAATATTCGAGATCGGCTGATGGTTGCACAAAAGTATCAAAAGAGCTATGCGGATAGAAAAATGTTGGATTTGAGATTTGAAGTGGGCGACCATGTATTTTTAAAAGTATCTCCGAGGAAAGGAATCTCGCGATTTGGAGTGAAAGGTAAATTGAAACCAAGATTATTAGGCCGTTTGAGGTGCTAGAGTTAGAGAGGTAGCCTACGAATTGGCGTTGCCTCCGAATTTAGTAGAATGTCACGATATTTTTCATGTGTCTACTGAGGAAATATGTATATGATCCGTCTCATGTGATTGAGTTTGAATCATTAGAAATCGACCAGAATTTATCATACATTAAGGTTCTTGTTCAAGTTTTGGATCGAAAGGACTAGGTGCTGAGGAATAAGGTGATCCTATTGGTTAAAGTGCATTGGAGGAATCATATAGTCGAAGAAGTAACTTGGGAACGCAAGAGCAAAGTTCGGGAGACATATCCTTATTTGTTCGAGGATTAAGGTATGTAAATTTTGATGACAAAATTTTCATAAGTGGAGAAGAGTTGTGATACTCGGATCCCTATTTGAATTATTTTAGATGTATTTAATATTTTGGGTTTATTAGGTGTGTCAGATTTATGGTATTTCGTGAAATTTTGAAGGATTTTGGTTCGGTATTTAGCGCTCAAAGCTCGCTGGCCATGCGCTCGAGGCTCGAAAACAAGAATGTGTGTGCCCGAGGAGTGCTTAAGGCTAGCTTAAGCGCAATTTTCAGAATAGGCCATGTTTGGGTAGTGCTCAAGTGGCACTCAAGCGTCGGGCTACTCGAAAGGACGCACCCAATGCATGCTTGAGGCGTGCTCAGGTGCGGGTCGCTTGATAAAAGTGCGTGCAGATTAGGGTTTTGCAATTCTTTGAGTAGCCGGGCAAATGGATAGAGGATGAGGATGGAAACGAAGAGAGAGAAAGTGACAATCGGGAATCTTGGGGCATCCTTTCGTTAGATCTGCTGAGTATACGGTTGAGACAAGTATCCGTAATTAAAATCTTTAGCATATTTTTGTGTCCGATAATATTTGTGTATATTTTAGAGATTTTCTTTACATACATGTTATTTTTATGCATCCTATCCCTTTATTTTGTACATGCATATATGTTTTACTAGTTGTTCAGTGATTTTATACGAGTATTTGTAATTTTGATGGGTTTTATTATTTATGAAAATTCGAAATGATATATATACATATTTATGTATCCGTATATTATAGAACCATGAACCAAGCATTGTATCAGTTAACATGCATGTTGGCGGGGCCACTATGTGGACCATGGATGTCCAAGATCCAAGGGGTCAATATATGTGATCCGAGATATGTGGCATTTGGTACTGCTCCCAATGGGGACGAATGTGATATTTTATCTCCCTTCCGCCACCAGGAAAGTTGAGTCATTTTGTGGTTTACCTGCCCCATTATGTATTTTAAATGAGAACGATCTTAAGGAATTAACAAAAATTAATGCATAACTAAATTTGATGTGGCACCCAAAGTAGCGAGTGGTAAAATGTAGTAAGCGAGTTTCAAGTTTATAAGAGATAAGATATATAAATGACCTTAAGCTGCCGGCCAAAAACTCCGTTGGGCCTCAAGCTGTTGACCTAAAACACAGCCGATTTAGCCAAAATTATCTGACGAGTGTAATCTTTTTTCAAGTTAGTCTAATAATATTTAATTTTTTTAATTTCGTGCATACTTTATATTTTTGCATGAATTTGTATTAAACTGTGATTTGAGATGCGTGAATTGGCCCACAAATTGGGCGATAAAAATGTCTCGTACATACGGATAAGTGTTAAGCTCAAAATACATTTTGATTATATGTTTTGGTTCTGATTTTCTTTAATTTCTACATATGAGATTATGAGATTTGAATCCTAATGATGATACGTCTCCCACACGAATGTGGTGATGGTTACGGCTTATACAATGTGACCTTGAATTATGATATGATATCATCTATAAAATTTGATTGGATCATGATTTATTATGACTATGTCATGGAGAAATGATTTGATACGGACTATTCCTTAATTTTTTGAGATTTTACGGACCTTATGGCTTGTTTTATACAATTGTTATGTGAAATCCCTTCACTCAGATTTATATGTATTGTTTTACATATACGATGATACTTGTTGAGTTTTAAATTTATATTTTTATATTTTATTCCTTTAGATCAGTGGCTTGGATATGATTGTAGAAGTTTGAACTCGATCTGAAGCGCCATTGTGCCCCACCATACAGGGATGAAGCGAAGCTATATAGTGTTACGGTCTAAATTTTTATAACATCAAACTGTACAGCGCATCCAATTTTTGTAGGAACGGACGCCATCCAAGTTGAACCATAAATACTCTTACATGCTCAAGGTTAGTCTGGCGATGCAATGCAAAAACTTGAGTCATGTCGAGTTCGTAGAATGTTATAAAATCGCTTGTAAAAATACGAAAATATAAATAAGTATTTAATAGTAATAAGACAGCAATTAGATATAAAAAAAGATTTCAAGAATTTATTCCCCCATAAAGAGATTTATTAGAATGCCCCAACATTCATAATGGAGTTTCTAATTTTTTTATAATATTAAAATTTAAACTAAATTTATCTAAATTTCTAAAAAAAATATAAAAATACAAAAAAAATTATAAAAATTTACATTGCTTGGTTCAAATTCTAACATATAACAACCCCTCATACTCATATCTCACCCTTTATTTTAATCTGACTTATAGAATTTAACTTTAATAAAAAAATAAAAAGTATATTGATGCGTACCTGGATCCGACTTCGAATAGATTCGGATTCGTTTGGATTGTTTGAACCGACTTCGTTCACTGAGTTCGAACCCTGCACACTACTAAAACGAACAAGTGGTCAGTGTGTCGATGGGATATTATCCCACCAAAAAAACTCCGACGCTCAAGTCAGTAAAGCCTTCGAAATCAATGAAGGTAAACTGGAAAGCAAGAAAAGGTGAGAGAGTTGATCGGTCGGGAGTGCTGGCTTATCGAGGACGTGAGTGATCGCTTCCTACTCACAGGGAGAGTGAGGAAACGATATTTCAAAAGCGTGAAAGTTTCCGAGAATGACTCTCGAAAAGCCGATTCGACCTCCAGGAAGCTGGAGGCCTCTGGTGGGTTTGGAGGATGAACGCCCGGAGGAGTGGAAGAGACGACGGGCCTCCGTCCAGTACTCTGTAAGCGCTCGTGGATGTAAGAGTTTTCTCTGTAAGCAAGAACTTGGGTATGTGAGA